>JAUEKY010299701.1:0-13312 GCA_031833965.1 Scyllaea pelagica | reverse complement strand
AGAGAGAGAGAGAGAGAGAGAGAGAGAGAGAGAGAGAGAGAGAGAGAGAGAGAGAGAGAGAGAGAGAAAGACAGAGACAGAGAGAGAACTGTGATCTGGATCTCATACAGATTGCTAAAAAAACTACTTGTAGAGAGCAAAACTTAGTCACACATCCTGTACTTGGTCATTTTTTCTAGCAACATCAGGGATACACCAATTCATTATTTGCCATCAATTCGTTTACAAACTACAAAACAACCTTCTTAGTCTGGATCACATCTGATATGTAACTCCAGAAAAGATATATATATTTCCAGCTTGCTACAGAATTTTTTAAGGATAGTTGGAAGTTATTCTAATGTTTGTAAGCAGCTTATAAATAGCCCCAAACCCCAAAGGGTGTGATGTTTTTCACTAAGTAGTTTTACATCCTGAAGAAAGTGGAGAGTGAGAGAGCATTTTGGTATGAATAAATGGACGACTAAAATTGCTTTGGATGGGTGGTGACCGACCTTTTTGTGACTTGTTGATATTATGGAGGGAGGACCTTGAGATCACATCTCCTCATTCTAAGATATCTTTACTTTGGCACAAGGAGGGTCAAACTTTCTCCACACTGCTTAACTCAAACCATGTAAGATAACGACAATCAAAAGATTTAAAAAACATATTGAACTGTGGCTATGACTTGCCTTGAACTTTTCAGGGGCTTGCCCAGCCATATTCTGTCCTTCACTCTGAGTGAAGTTGAACAAGTCATCCACCTGTGAAAACAAACACATATGAGAGAGTTGGAAATTTATCACATAGATACATGCATAGATTTCATGTCATTCATAATTTGCAGGCATATAAAACATTTACAATTTATTGTCATCATAATGAAAGGGGGGAAAAAATCAATACTTCATTAAAACAAAAAGTATTCATGAGCCAAGGATTTAAAAACAAATCAAAGGAAAGCAACAAAAAAAAAATTGATAAAAAAAAATGATTATGTCATATACATTGAAAGAAATTTTGACAATTAAAGAAAACATAAGGCAAAGTAAGAAAAAGTGAAGACACATTAAGAAAAGGTGAAGACACATTGCTTTCCCAATCAAATAGATTGTATACAACAGGAGAAATAAAAAATCAGTTTATCTTTCAAGTCTGTAATGATATCTATATACTGGAAAGGATCTGAAGGCAAATGGTAAACAAATGATATATAATTAATAAATCCCCCCCACCCCACCCCATCCCAAAAAAAAAAAAAAACAAAACCAATCCCACATGCAATGATCCGTTCAAGAGTGCAGTACTACCCAAGTATAAATAGTTCCTGGTGTACCCTATGAAAGACTTGGTACAGTGGGCCGACCACCTGAATGTGCACAGCATGCAGACTAAGTGCTCCCCAACACCGTAATAATGTATGATCTTTTCCCCCAACAAATATGGAATAAAATATATTCATTCATGCAATAAAAGGATTTTAGTTCAACACCCATAACATATGTAAGAAATAAATAAGAAAGTAAATAAAGACGAAAACAAAGCTTTAAAAAAGAGATGATAGGTGCATAAACTAAAAATTTTAAAAAAAATTATAAATGATCTTTCTCCCCCTCCCACACACACATCCAATTAGGAAAGAGAGAAAAACAACCAGACACACCTGACCCCTTTGTGATGTATGTTTGTATTTGTATTCATGTACTGTCCTCAAGTCCAGGTATCGAATCCAATCATTAATTATAATTGTACAATACTACCCAATAAACATAGGTAGACTGCTGTGAACTAGCAGACACAGTTTTACCTAACTGACCCAAGCAACATGGCTGTCTGTTGATTTCATTAATTGTCTTTCTGTGCAATCCTCAATACATCACACTGGCGACGAGTCATCAATCCTAACTTTATCAATTCAAATGTGTTATATCTACTTGTGATTCACAAAATTCCCTTATTGAGGATTTCTACTACAGGTTTGCCTACCTTAACTCGATCTAAAAATCCCTTATTTACTAGATCTAGATTCTAGAATCTAACCAAGTCTAAGATCATGCCTAGACCAGATTCCTTCAATGAAGGACTAGAATCATTCACTAATTATAAAGAAAGGTTAGATGCATTCTTTATAGCAAATGATGTCCCTGTTGCAAAGCAAACTGCTACCTTATTGTCATCAATAGGACCTAAGTCCTACAACACGCTCAGGTCCCTCACTGCCCCTGATCTCCCCTCTACCAAGACTTATACGGAGCTGTGCTCGCTGCTCACGAAGCATTTCTGCCCTCCTCCTCTTGAGATCGTGGAGAGATTCAAGTTCCACAAACGGAACCAGGGAACAGATGAGTCTTTGTCAGATTTTCTAGCTGCCATTAAAAGACTATCTGAGCATTGTAATTTTGGCGACAACCTAGGGACTTCACTGCGAGATAGATTTGTATGTGGAGTAAAGGATGAAGCAATACAGAAAAGGCTATTACAAGAACAAGGCCTAACCCTTGACAAGGCAACTGCTCTGGCGCTTGCCATGGAAACAGCGCACCGGGATGCGGCTGAAATACACGGCAACTCTCCGGCCGTGCATAAAATCAATGCACACAACCACAAGGCCAAACAACCCGCACGCAAGACATTCCCACCATGCCAGTCATGTGGATTAACAAACCACAAGAGGTCGGATTGCTTTCTCAGAGAAGCTACCTGCAAGAACTGCTCTAGGAAAGGACATGTGCAGAAAGTCTGCAGGGTAAAAAGCACCACAGGCAACACTAACCCTAACAGGAGACGAGGCCAAGTACACGAGCTAAGTGAAGCCCAAGACGACTCAGACAGCTGTTTTACACTCGATGTCTTCAGCATGAATTCTTCAAAGAGAATACCAAAAATCCACATAAACCTGAAGATTAACAACGTGAACACGTCTATGGAGCTGGATACGGGATCAGCTGTGTCAGTAATGACGAAAGAGGACTACAACAGCATCTTCAAGGAAGACCCACAACTCACGAAGACAGACATCCGATTAAGGACTTTCACAAATGAAATCATCCATCCCTTGGGGAAGGTATACGTAAATGTCGCAACGAACAAACAGCAGAAAAAGCTGCCACTCCTCATTCTCGACAGAGGGAACAACCCGATCTTTGGCCGAGACTGGCTCTCCGAGCTAAAGGTGGATTGGTACCACGACATTTCTCCAAGGAAGGAAATTAATCACCTGTCGACCACACAAGACATAGTGTCAGAATTTGGGGAACTCTTCTCTGCTGGAGTAGGCAGGATAAAAGACATAAAAGCCCACCTCAATCTCAAAGAAGGCTCACAGCCAAAATTTTTCAAGGCCAGATCTGCTCCATACGCTTTAAAAGACAGAATCGAAAACCAACTTCAAGCTCTTGAAAAAGAAGGTATACTGTCTAAAGTCAAGACCAGCCAATGGGCTACTCCAATAGTCCCGGTAATGAAGAAATCAGGCGAGATAAGGATATGCGGTGATTTTAAGGTTACGATCAACCCAGTACTCGAGGCTGAACAGTACACCTTGCCACGCATTGAAGATATGATGGCTAATCTAATCAATGGTAAAACATTTTCCAAAATAGATTTGCGGAAAGCATATCACCAGCTAGAGCTTGATGACGAGTCCAAACTTTTGACGACCATCAACACTCACAAGGGTCTATATGCATACAACAGACTCGTTTTTGGAATAACTTCTGCGCCTGCCATCTGGCAACGGACAATGGATTGCATCTTACAGGGTCTCCCTGTGCAGTGCAATCAAGACGACATCATAGTCACTGGCAAGACCGAAGAGGAGCATAACAAAAATCTCAAATCCGTATTGCAGCGACTTCAAGACAATGGACTGCGTGCAAATTTGGACAAATGCTCCTTCTTTCAAAACAGCGTCATATTTTGTGGCATGAAGATAACTGCACGTGGCATTCATAAAACCGACGACAAGGTACAAGCTGTGACCAGCGCCGCCATACCGGAGAACAAATCTCAACTGCGCTCGTTCCTCGGGATGGTCAACTACTACCATAAATGGTTGAAAGACGTGGCTAGCATTGCAAAACCACTCTACGACCTTTTGCAGGAAAACGCTCCGTTCCTTTGGACAGAAGAATGTTCAGAAGCCTTCGAGACCATAAAGCAAATGATAGCGTCAGATCAGGTGCTCATAAAGTACGACCCTGACTTACCCGTCACTCTTGCCACTGATGCATCCCCCACTGGTATTGGCGCGGTATTATCCCATATCACAAAGGGCGGTGACGAGCGACCAATAGCGTATGCTTCAAGGACACTTAATAAGTCAGAGCAGAAGTACTCTCAACTGGACAAGGAAGCCCTAGCTATAGTTTGGGCCGTGAGGAAATTCTTCAACTACCTATGTGGGAGGCATTTTCAGCTCATAACTGACCACAAACCTCTGAAGCATATCTTCGACCCGAAGAAGCCGATTCCAGCCATGTCTTTGGCCCGCCAACAACGCTACGCTATTTTCCTCTCTGGTTTTGACTACTCGATCCATTATCGTTGCTCAAAGTCAAACGCTAATGCCGATGGACTTTCAAGGTTTCCCATGAAGACCACATCAAGAGACGAGAATGAAGACGCAGATGAGCTGTATTATTCGGATATCATGGACTCAATTCCAATAAACCACCAGACCATCTCCAAAGAGTCCAGGAATGATGCTCTGCTCTCAAAAGTTATTCAACATGTGCAGAACGATGAATGGCCAAATGAGATAACAGAGGACCTTCGACCTTTCGCCTCAAAACGTCATGAATTGTCTGTCCTGCACAATTGTTTACTGTGGGGACACCGAGTCATCCCACCAGCAAAACTGCAAAGACAAATTTTGACCATACTCCACCAGGGTCATCTTGGAGTAGTAAAAATGAAGAACCTAGCCAGAAATTATTTCTGGTGGGCTTCCCTCGACAAGGACATTGAATCAGTAACGAAGAATTGTCCCGGCTGTGCAATGTCTAAACCAGATCCTCCCTTGTCTCCACTTCATCCATGGCAATGGCCGGAACAACCCTGGCAGCGGATACATGTGGATTATGCTGGACCCTTTATGGGATCGATGTTCCTCATAGCCGTGGACGCCCACACCAAATGGATGGAAGTCATTCCGACCCAACATGCAACATCGATGGCAACAATCAATATCTTAAGCGACATGTTCGCCAGATTTGGCTTGTGCCAACAACTGGTCAGTGATAATGGTGCCCAGTTCACGTCAGAAGAGTTCAAGTCATTTATGAAAGGCAACGGCATCAAACATGTATTAAGCGCACCATATCACCCAGCGACTAACGGACTGGCAGAAAGGGCTGTTCAGTCATTCAAAAATGCGATGAAAGCTTCAAAACACGACCATGGAAATCTACATACCAAAATCGCCAGATTCCTTTTTGCATACCGCAACTCTCCTCACTCAACGACAAATGAGAGTCCGGCATTTCTCATGCTGGGTCGGACTCTTCGTTCACGTATATCGATGCTTCGGCCAAACTTAGCTGCAACTGTCAGCAAAAATCAGCAGAATCAAGTCAACTCTCATTCTCAAGCACGTCTGCGTACCTTCAACATTGGTGACCACGTACTAGTGCGTGATTACCGCAAAGACCAGCTCTGGCAACCCGGAATCATCCACTCTTCTACCGGACCTCTAGCGTACCAGGTAGAGATCAGTCCTGGAAAATATTGGCGTCGACACACTGATCAAATCATACACTCCAATCCCAACATGAACAAGGTAAAATCATCTTACCCTACAAACATTCCTGTGGACCCGCCTGGGACTCCATACCAATACCACGTTCCAGTTCCAGTTGTCCGTCCATCTGTCGACAACGACGCACCACAAACAACAAGTCAACCAAGCACAGTCAACGGTGCCACGGCTAAGCAGGCTAGACCCAGTCTATCTGCTTCGGTCCAGGATACACAGGACCATACTCCTGTTTGTGGTGATAACACTTCACCATCGGAACACATCACAACACCATCCCCATACAAAACTAGGTCTGGACGCAGTGTCAGAAAACCAATCAAATTCACTGATTAGGCATGGCCATTGATTAGGAAATGATTAAGGCGTCCAGAACAAAATGCAACACACCTTTATTTGCAATGTAGACACTAGAATAATGCTCTTATAGCTTTATATACATATATTAGCATATATGTATCTTTTAGTCTTCTCGTTTGTAGATATAAGTATTTCACATAAACACAGAGCTGAACATTGAGTATTCTGGGACATCCGGCAAGTCTTCAACAACAGTGCATCCAGCCCAGTCAAGTCACCTCTATGTTCCTTTACTGTGTATTGTCAAAAGTTTTTTTTTATGAAGAGGGAGAGGTGTGATGTATGTTTGTATTTGTATTCATGTACTGTCCTCAAGTCCAGGTATCGAATCCAATCATTATAATTATACAATACTACCCAATAAATATAGGTAGACTGCTGTGAACTAGCAGACACAGTTTTACCTAACTGACCCAAGCAACATGGCAGTCTGTTCATTTTATTAATTGTCTTCCTGTGCAATCCTCAATACATCACAATCTTGTTATTAACATGAACATCTTCAGAGTTAATGATCTCTGGCCTTAATAGCTGGATATTTGTTGGTAGTCTTGGTCTAGTTCTTCTGCCCATACATCTTTGAGCTCGTGATCCAATGATATGACCTCTAGGAGTGTTGAGATAGTCTAGCAGAGCTAATAATTTGAAATGTTTTATCTTCTTTTGCCTTTTTAAAAGATTTTCACAAAGTAAAGGAAACAGCTTTTACAGCCGCTATTCAATTTGCCTGGCTATGACTATGAGTGCTCGCAACCTGTTGACGGAAATTTTCCTCACCAATCCTTGAATTTTGTTCCCAGTTGATCCTTTGTGTTCTAATTGCATTTCAAAGGCTTACATAGGCTTTGAGTTTGAGCGATTTTTCAAGACGAAGACATCAACTTTTAAGTCTTCTCCCCATAGTGCTATTTTTAGAACAGATCTTTAACTCCATTAGAAATTTGGACGCCCTCTCCAACTTAACCAACATTGCTGTGGTGGAGAGGCAAGTGCGGTCTAGTGATTCATGAGGCTAGACCATAAAGGTGCAACCACAACGGTCAGGCTCTTGATGAAGATCAAGATTAAGACTAGACTAAGAGGGCGCACGGCCTGGTAGGGGGCCTAAACGTGGCACCCCCACCAACTACCCGGGGGACAGAAGGGTAACCTCCTACTTCCTTGAACTAATTTGGTTCAGAGAAACTTGACTGTAATACACCACTCGAGGAGTGACTACCCGGATTTGACTTAAGCATGTCCCAGGACAAAGAATGTTGGAACATGGAATGTTGGATCAATGAGGGGTAAAAAGTTAGAGCTTGTAACAGAAGCTAAGAAATATAATGTTAACATTTTAGCAGTGTCTGAAATTTAAAAAAAGGGCAAGAGAGTAGAAGATTTAGGTGGCCATAAACTCATATACTCAGGTGTCAATAGCTTTGAAATAGCCAGAGCAGGGGTCGCTGTACTACTAACTAATCCTCTTTTCAAAGCATGTTATTATAACTTTGTAAATGAGCGCCTATTAGAGGTCAATAAAGAAATTAGATATAAAACCATTAAATAGATTACAGCATATGGACCCAATGGAGATTCCTGTAAAAAAGACAGAAAATAATTTTATAATCAGTTACAAATAATAATTGACAATGCTAAACCAAACCAAGAAATGATATCTTGAGGAGACCTAAATGCTAGAGTTGGAAAAAACAGAGATAGCTACTTTGGAGCAATAGGTAGGGAGGGAGAAGAAGTAGAAAGCCCAAATGGTGAGTTGCTACAAGATCTTTGCATTTGCAGCCATCTCAAAATTGCATATACATTCTTCAAACATAAATGGACAAGAGTGTCTGAAAATAGGGAAGAAAAATCAATAATTGACTATGTAATTGTTAGTAGTTGACTGCCTTATAATACTTAAAATGTTAGAGTCAAAAGGGGAGCTAGATTTTAACTTATTTTAAGTGATTAATTTAAATTTGATCTTTCTATCTGATTTAATCCCAAAATGAGTGAAGAACCAAAAACATTTCAAATTAAAGTTGAGACTAAATGAAATCAATATAAAGAAGGAAACATTAAACATATAATATCATATACAGGTATAAAAGATCATATTGAAAGTTTATGGACAATCTTTAAAAAAGTAATTACTGAGAACGCTAATGAAGTATGCAAAAAGAAAGCTTAAGGCGGCCAAAATAAAAAACAGCTTGGTGGAGTGATACAGTGAAAAAAAAAGTAAAAGAAGAGAAGTTAGCCTAAAAGCAATACTGTACTTATCTAGCAAAAGCAATAGAGATTTAGATGTGTATACCCGTAAACCAAAACAAAAAGAAGCTAAAGAAGAAGTCATAAAATCAAAACAACAGTGGGAAAAATTTGGAGAAAAACTTTAAAAGTTTCAGAGAAAGCTATTTTAGGGTGCAATAAAAAGATGTTGAAAAGGAAATCAAAATCAAACAAAACATGTAAATGTAATTATTCAGTAAAGGGAAATAACCTTTAGACTTATATGTGTATATATTAAATTGGTTATGTCCCTTACTTCAATAAGTTTTGTTTGATTTGGTTATTAGAGTAAGTTCCTTCTGTTAATGTATGACCTAGAGTGAGGTCCCTTGTTGATAAAAAATAAACATCCTGTGCTGACCCAACCTTGAGCTGGAATGGCTTGTGTAAATTCAATCTCTCTCATCAAGGATTAGAAAAATAAGAATGTTTGCCAATACCACTTTAAACACGATGAGATTGGATGGTTACCCAATGCTTAAAGAAGGTTGACCCAGAATTTTGCTTCATAACGAAGTTGGTTGGGAACTCATGGCTCTTGCTCTGAAATGAAAGCTTGCGGAATTAAGTACATCTGGGGTCTTGGTGATGTGATCCAGAGTAATTCTGTCTCTAAAAGCGTCCGCCCTAAATGGTATAATGGTAAAAGGGAACTAGATAATGAAAGGAAATGAAATCAAAGTTGGTTACCTGCCGACTGGAATGGCAAAGTAGAATATCATCAAGGCCTTGGACCGTGTCTCCTTGGCAAACAGGTCAGCGATGATGGTCGGGGCGATGGTGGAGTAACTGGCCTCCCCGATACCCACCATGGCCCTCAGCAACACAAACACAACGAAGTACTGGAAAGAACAACAAAAAAAAAAAAAAAATCAGCACTAAATAATCATCAAGAGATATATTTCTATAGCTCATTGCTAACTGTTCAAGGATGATTTATACAGGTCTGGTAATTTCAGGAGCAAAAAGGAACAGGAAATAATATGCTGGTATAATTGTTATCGTCGTGACAAGAAGCAGAGACAGTTCAACATTAAAACAACATTATTTCATGTTTGATAGTCTGTAAAAAAAGACAGCTCAGCAACACAACATAAACTATTTAGAATAGGCTGCTGCTGTCTTATTTTATCACATTTGTTCTTTTCCACTATTCAATATGAAGGATCATGGGTAAAATAGTGTTGATCTCTCTAATAGACACATAGACATTTTCAACGTTTGTTGAATTACCCCTGGTGTTTAGTGGGGAAAACATGACCAGCTTTCAAAGGTAAGAAAAGAAATGCACATCACTAGCTTTCACTCTAATAGTATAAATCTTCTCTAACAGAGCTGTTTGCTACTCATTCTAACAATGATTATGATAATTTTATACATCATTTATAGAGCACCCAATTTCATTAACATCAGCTCTAGGCGCAAAGTGCTCCTATAACTCAGGCCTTGTTGGTTTGTAGTTGTTTCTTATACAACAGAGTGTTGGAGTGAATGGTCTAAAAATACCATACATCAAAGCCATTAATAACAGGCAAAGCTTTTAACTATTACGGTTATCTAGCTCCTTTACAAAATCCAGTTAAATTGTAAATTACAAAACATCGAGAAGTGGAAGTTTGTGAAGTTTTGTCAAGAGTCTCACATTTAAAAAAAGAATCAGATATAAATTGTTTAACAGACAACTCACATCAGCGGGTATAAAGGAGCTGGCTAGAGTAAATCCTGACCACATGAATATCCCAGCTGACATGATATACTTGCGACTGTACCGGTCCCCCAGGTAGCCAAAGATTGGGGAGCAAATCATGTAAGTACAGATGAAGGCCGTCTGGATGATGCCCGCCTCTGAATTTCCCAAATCATGGTAGTAATGGCGGATGTCGATGAGCACACCTACATGACAGAAAAGCAAAAAGTTAATTCTACAAAATGTCGCGCATCATGTATCAAGTTTTTATCAAAACAGTTAAAAAAATGGTTGGCAACTTTGCTGCTGCTGGCTGCTTTGAATCCCTAAAAGATTTGAGGCTACTTGTAACCTGACATTATATTGAGAGTGGAAGTATAGCGAGAGCTGTTCCTGATGGTTTTCTATATTAAAGTAACTAAACCATACCTCAGAAAAAGCAGGCAGTATGCTGAAGTGAGGGTACAAAAGGGGGTGGTTTAACTAGGATTCAGTGTATTTATATATAACACAACACAATGTGCACCTTTTTCATACACATGGGATGCAATAATGATGTATGGATGGAATCTGTTCTCTTGCTAATGAGATGTTAAGATCAAGGAAATATTCAGTACCTTTCTTTTTGTCACAAGAAAGGTGCAAGGAGAAGCCAGGGTTCAAAACTAAAAATCTACTTAGATTCTTCTTTCTTTAACATCATGTAACCACCATTGATTTTAAAACTCTAATCTCTAGACTATCATGTAATCTCAAAGTCAACTTAAAATAAAATGAAGAGACAAACAAAATAACAAAAGATTTAGTCTCAGGCTCTTTAGGCACTGATTGCATTTGTTACAGGGAATTTATTTTGGTGAAGTAAACAAAATAAGGTGATGACGGATTATGTTTTTATACACAACACACATTTTCTCTTCATGTCGTTTCTCAATATTGAAAAAAAAACACAGAGGGTAATTACTTTTATATTTCACAGATGAAAGCCTAAGCACATGTGCAAGAAGTAGAAAAAGATAATTGTTATTCATATTGGAGAAAAAAAACCAACATAAAAGAAAGTTGTTCACAGTCAAATCTAGATAAACTTTTCTAGATATCTATTCTAAAATTATTGTTAGAAACACTTCTGGCCCACTTCCCCGTCTTGGTAAAAGTGTAGAAAAGAGACATAAACCCTTGCACAAATAGGAATAAATAGATATTCCACTAATTATCAGATGTTCTTTTGTGAGTATGATCCCCAAATGCTAATATGTTAATATCTAAGGTAAATGAGTACCTGAAAACCCTCAAATATCCCCAGAAGACAATAAACAATGAGTTTTGGTAACATTACATGGAAGATGGTTAACCAAGATGGTTTAAGTCCCAAACGGAGACATAAACCTCTAGGCGATCCCATTTAGCCGGAATAATGCTAATTTTCCAGTTTTAACATCTGGTGATTATCCCTTTTATCACATATAAAAGGCAAAAACTGTATAGTTTCAGCTTTAAAGGGTGAAATTAAGTTGATATTTGAGACCTCTTCGAAACCTATTTTTGTTTATTTACATTGTGAAATGAACTTGCTACCAAAACTCATCTTCTTCCAGAGATATTTGAGGGTTTTCAGGTGCTCATTTACCTGAAATATCAACATATTAGCATTTGGAATTCATAATTACAGTAGAACATCTGATGATTAGTGAAATATATATTCCTATTTGTGCTTGGGTTTATGCCTCTATTCTGCACCTTTACCCCAGTCTTAGTCTGTGAGACACCCATATCTTGTACTTTCATATCTTAATCTGTGAAACCCATTCAATTTGTAAACTTAAGCTATCTACCTATGTTGTTAAGTTTCTCTGGAAAGTGAAAAGCACCGTGAAGAATTAATGCATTACTATCAGAATGAATTTTAGTCTTCTAAGTCAATTCTTATACCTAAACTTGGGGTCTATCTGCTAGTCTTTGTGTTCATCAAAATAGTCTAGACTAGATAGAGACATAAAGATTGTTGGAATTTCTGTAAAATTGTAAATTATCCTACTCTACCTCTTACCTGCCACAGTGAATCTGTCCATATAATTCAGGAGATTGACACATAACAAAATTCCCAGGGTGGCTTTTGCCTTGAAAGAAGACATCACTTGACCAGACTCCGGCATATCTTGTCTCCTACTTTCAGCATTGTTTATAGACACATGGGGCACAACGCTATTATCCACTGGCAGACCCGGTTCCATACTCTCTGAAAGATCATCAAAGGGCATTTCTTCTGCTTGTGTGGCAAATGGTTTCCGATAACTCATTGGTTTATCTTTAATTTCAGAGCTGCTATCTGGGCTTCGTGTAGAACAATAAGATTAGTCATAAAAAGCTGAAGATAAACACAAGTTTGACCTGGTTTATCTACACAGCTGGAGTAATAATAACACAGCAGTTGCCTTTAAGGGGGAGATAACAGCTATGAACATGTCATATTGTTAAAGATATGTCGAGCCAACAGAAAAGATAAGAAAACATTCAGGTAAAGTCACCAAGAAATACTACTGCGGATCTCATGACAACACTTTCGACTTTCGATGAAAAAGGGAGTGCATAAACCGGAAATATAAAACATTGAGAAGTTACTCCACACACTTTTATTATAAAAGAAGAGTGGTAATGAAATGGGCTATGATTTGGTACAAAAAGCTGTGAAGCCGAGAATTCTGTGCACTGAAGTGTTCACTGTCCCGTTCTGTTCCCATTTGTAGACTTTTGTTCTTTTCTGTCATCCTATCCTTTTCTGTCTGTGCATTCTGTTCACCATTTATCCGTCCTTACTTGTTTTGTGACTGAAGAAACCCTTAGGTCGAAACGGCAATGTCTTGTCGTTTGCAGTATATATATTGTACGCCCATATCAAAACTTAACAGTCTAATCTTAAGCTTTATAACCTTTGACTCTTGCTTTAATGTTCACAGCTTTAATGGTATTTTTGATCAACTAGCTTCCATGATGCATGCATACAATAGGGGATTAACAGACAAGCAGATATAGCCTGCATAATATTTATATCATTACATCATATGACAGATGCAAAGAATACAGACATGAAAAGTATGATTTGTGTTTTTGCATGCGTGTATGTATGTAGACCTGTATATGTATGTATGCATGTATGTTTGTGTGTGTATGTAGGAAGTATGTATGTGTGTATGTATGTATGTATGTATGTATGTATGTATGTATGTATGTATGTATGTATGTATGTATGTATG
>JAUEKY010299591.1:0-13316 GCA_031833965.1 Scyllaea pelagica | reverse complement strand
GTGTGTGAGAGAGAGAGAGAGAGAGAGAGAGAGAGAGAGAGATAAAGAGAGAGAGAGTTGGAGAGAGAGAGAGAGAGAGAGAGAGAGAGAGAGAGGAGAGAGAGAGAGAAAGAGAAATACATATAGAGAGAGTGTGAGATAGAGAAGAGTATATTATGTAATAAGTCAATCAGGATACTAAACATCACAAACATTACTTAACAATACATAGGTACTACAGAATTAATATAGAAAAGCAACTCAAAGATGACAATGAAGGGAATGCATTTTTTTTAATCAATGTTTGTAACTTGATCTCATTCATCATTTCATTTTTGTAAGAAAATGTTATGTAAAATTATTGAGCTTTTAAATGCACGATATCCCCTAATATTACTGCATATACATGGGAGTTTAAGAGCCAACAGTAATACATACAGTATCAACAATGAACACGTAGGAGCAGGCAGGTAACCTGCTAGGCACTGATTATTGCAGTTACAGTTACATATTTCAGACATGGGCCCTGTTTGTTGTAAATGTACTTATCGACAACTGATCTGTAGTAGTATGTAGTATCTACTCTGTGGGTCAGACAAATCATCTCACAACCACAATCACAACACACTGGTCACATGCTTATCACAACAGTAGCAGTAGCAGAAACCCATTTCTTATTACATATTAATAGACATGGAATTAAGAAATGACCATTCCTGTTATCATTCTATACTGTACATTACATGCCACCCCAAATCAGCAAGACTTGATAAAGGTAAAATATACGAATTGTATTGTATTGGTCATGCTGACAAGGGGAAAAAAAGCACCTCCTCCAAAACTTATCATCATGCACATAAAACTAAAACTACACACAACACACCTCAGTGTTCAATACTCAAATTACTTGAAAAGTGGCAATAATATATATTGTATGTAAACACACACACACACACACACACACACACACACACATATGCACACACATGCACTAAATCCTCGTTATACTACCATCTTTTTGCTGTGGTACACTTTAGTTACCATATAAAAGCAGTGAAATAACTCATGGTACTGCCACTTGCCAGTACCTACTTCATTGGGTTTGGACATAGAAAATATACCCCCATTATGCTGTCAGCTCACAACTGCAAATGTAAGGCAATTTGAAACCCACTCTCACTGTTTCACTTATACACTCACTTGGCACAAAAAAAGAAGATGTAATTATGCAGGTAGTGCAATTATCACCACTCTTACTCTTATCATCATCCCCACTCTCTTGTTCCATCTTTTTTTACTTCAAGCATCACAGTATCTCATTCCATCACATTGGCAGAAAACCTTCAGCTCTTTATTACGTATATTGACCAACATGAAAAGTTCTCACTATAATATAACTATAACGCCATTCTCTTTATAATGACAGCTTTCTCATTGTCCCATGGATATACTTTTCCAACGTATACCCTTGGTCTAGTGATTCTGGAGGCTACACAATATATGTAGGTGCAACCACAATGGGCAGGCTCTAGACCCTAGATGAAGATCCAGACTAAGAGGGTACAGAGCCTGGTGGGAGGCCTTAAGGTGGCAACCCCACCACCTACCTAGGGGACAGTAGGGTAACCTCCTACTTCCCTTAATTCAAACTGGTTCAGAGGAACTTGGCTGCAATTGTAATGCCTGACTAGAGGACTTGTGCAAGTCCTGGAACAACAAATATAGATATGTGGAACTTAAGATCAATTACAGAGAAAGCTTGTAGAAGAAGCTAAGACATTTTCATTTCATTTCATTATCCAGCAACCCTTTACCCTTAACTTCCAGTATAGGGTCAACTCTTCATGACACAGAATTTCTCTGGATCATGCTATTACGTCAAGCAGGTGATCAGCCCACTGTGACTTTTTGGTGGTAGTGGTGGGATTTCAATTTTGCCTGGACAGCGGCCTTGTGGCCTACTCTTTTCAATTTCCAACTGCCAAGGGTTCTTAAACGAATGCAACGTGCCCACAGGACCTCCGAGTTTACCATCCATCTCCGATAGGACAAGGCTCTAGATCCTACCTACCAATGTTGCAGGGATCAGGGGAGTTGCATATGAAGTGTTTCTCGGGACATGAGTGATAACAATCACAAAGTGATTTTTGTCGCCAGGTGGACTCAAACCCGTTACGTTTCATTTCAGTGCCAAAGCCATGACCACTGAGCCACTGAGTCCCCCGCAGCTAAGACATAATACAATACAAAAACATATTGCAACAAAATAACTAGGTGTCATTATATCATCAAATTGTTTAAAAGACAAAATTAGATAAAGGGTAGCAAATGCAACAAGCACCTAATAGCCAGCTAGGACACAGCTTTAAATGTAAAGGACAGCTAACAAGTAAAACAAAAATAGCAATATCTAACTCAGTATATTGTACAACACTGATATATGGACGTGAATGATAAAATCTCAATTGCAAAGAAAGAACTAAATCAATGGCTGCTGAAATGAAATTCCTTGGCAGGGTTAAAAGAGATAAATCAGAATACATTATCCAAGATCAAGTAAAAACTGAAACACTGAAAGCATCTCAAACAATGTTAAAATAATAAACTTCGGTGGTTTGGTCATATTTATGAATTAATGGATAGTATAGAACATATGTAATAGAATTCCAAAGCAAATCATAGCATGAAAGACATAAGGCAAATTGACGAGAGGTAGACCTAAGAAATAATGGTAATAATCTATCAGAAACACAGTGCTTGCCAGATTCCTGCTTGCTCACGGTGCATGCTGCGTGAATCCAGTATTGAAATCCTAACTCACTATTATTTTTACCGGCTTCGTTGGCACACTTGGTTGAGTGTCCGCCTCGCAACCAGTAGGTGGCAGGTTTGGTTCCCATAGAGCGACACACCTAAGTTGTTAAAATCGGTTTTTTAGCAGCTGCCTGCCTGGTGTTCAACATTATGGGAACAGTGCTAAGACTGGTTGGCCCAGTCTCAGTATGATGTGACTGGGTGAGATATTCGTATGAGTCCTCTGTTCATCTCTGTGTGTTAGCATGTTAACATGTCCAGAGTGCTCCGCTGGCGTGTGGAGAGCATTTACGGAGAGCATTTATATAGCGCAATATCCACTAAATGTGCTCAATGCGCTTTTCAAAGGGTCCCCAACCAATAACAACATGAAACAAACAGGACAAGGCAAGCAGCCTGCTAGGCGCTAGTAAATTTTTTTCCGAACAGAAATGACGCTATTAACAGCCAGGTACTCATTTACGCCTGAGCGGTTGTGACCTAAATTGTGTAGAAGCAGGCGTCAAACCACAACGTTTAAACATTTTTTATTCTAATTATCTGTAATTTGTCATTGATAGTGAAACTTGAACTTGGGTTGAGAATAAACCATATATTATCATTTCAAGGCGAACACAGATTCAATAAAAATGATAAAAAAAGATATTAAAAAACCAGATTGTTTGATAGAGCTGAAATGTGAAACATAGTCAACCATGCACTTAGGTACATAACCTTTAATCTTTTAACTTGGTTCATTCATTCATTGTTTGACCACCAATCACACACGTTGCCCCTTCTCCCACACCACAATGCACACAAAACAATAGTGGCTGCAGTGTGATCATGTGAGCATGCAGTCTTGGCATGACACAGTGACCTCGATGGCCCGTCAACCCCCCCCCCCCCCCAAACTGGTTCAAATCGGTGCACTGTCTCATCACTGCTGCTGTCGTCATAACACCAACATGCCTTTGGCAAGTGCACTTGAGGTTATCAGGCATGTTACAGCGTAACTGACACGCTTCACACACACATAAAAGATACAAACACACACACACACACACACACACACACACACACACACACACACACACACACACACACTTTGCCGCCCCCTGTTTTATATTTTTATGTGGTGGGGCCTTTTGTTTGAGATCACAACAGAATTCAAAATTTTACTTTTTCGTCATTTAAAAAAGAAATTTCTATTTCTTATCATTTATCTTAACATTGGACAAGAAACAGCATGCAGTAATGCATACCTGGCATGCATTTTGGGAACTTATTTAATAGAAAAAATATGTTAACCTGGCGGCAACGTGCTGTAATACATAATGTGCAGGAATCCGGCTTGCGGGAATCCAGCAAGTACTGTAGTAGAAAAAAGAGGTTGTACATTTGTTGAAGCTAAAAAGAGGTCTCTAGTTAGATATCATTAGCAAAAATTTGTTCATAACAGCTAACTTTGCAATGCGGGGTAGAATGGGTTCGAAGATAAAGAAAGAAATAGAACAAAACATGATTATATCTATTTTGTATCACTTATGAAACTTTAAAAACACTTGTTATCAGTTTTTCTGCAATCCAAGTTTAAAGAACAAAGCATGTAATGTTGATAGAAATTTTGTCCCATTTTCTCAAAAAGATGATTATTTCTTTTTGTTTTGTTATCAGTTCCCCTTTGTACCACCCAATAGCAGCGTAGGCACCCAAAATATTTGACACCAGAATATGTCAAAAAGTACAAACCCAATCTGATATCAAACAAAACTCAGGAAATAGCCAAGAGATTAAGACAAGGATGTGGCTAGCCCACTGTGCAATAGATGCATTCAAGACAGTTAATCTAAAACGCTAAATTATCATGCCTGCAATTCATAACAATAAAGTCTCTCCTCACAGAAAACCTTTAAATGGTTTTCTAATTTTAGGTTGGATTCAAATCACCATTGAAACAATGAGGTGGTGCTTCATATTTAACAGCAACAGAAATAATGACAACTCCGAAATCATGAGTCTATTTCAAATCCCCATTTTCTATCTTATTATCTCTCCATTGGAAAAGTTCTGGTTAAACGATACCATGCAATCCAGAACTGTGGACTAAATAGAACTCAACATGAAGAATTGTGTATTATTTTATTTGCAGTAACACACAGACACATCACACATTTATGTCACGGCAGCCTCAAAGTGTACTTTAGTGTGTGTAGACTCTCTTATGTGTGTGTGTGTGTGTGTGTGTGTGTGTGTGTGTGTGTGTGTATGTATGTATGTGTGTGCGTGTGTCTGTATGTGTGTGAGTGTGCAACACAACAAAAGCTTGCCCAATTAGTCAGTTTGTCACAGGTTCAAACCTCGCACTAGGCATAGCAAGTGGACCGGCACAGCTGACAACGATTGCGTCTCTGGGCACCCATGGAGACACAAACAGCCACTTGAAGTTGACCACATGAGATGCAATAACAATGGCAGCTAGCGCATGGAATGAGGTGTGATCCGAAGTGATTGCTAACTGCATTAGGCTTTTGGAATATAATAATTTAGTTGTTTCCGCGAGAATTGGGATTAACAAGAGCTCGTAATAATGACAATTCTCACTTGGAAAGGGGTTTCTTGTTATTACCAAGCTGAATTGTAAATGTTTATGAGTGGATCTTTGAATGGTTCTTTAAATAAGAATTTTGAGAGAACCCTTTCCCACAAACAGAACATTTATAGGGCTTTTCAGTAGCGTGGACCTGTGCATGCTGATTCATCTTGTGCTTACATGTGAAGGCCTTTCCACACACTGAACACTTATATGGCTTTTCCCCTGAGTGGATCATTGAATGCTGCTGCAATTTTTGTTTGGACCTGAATGCTTTTCCACATAATGAACAATCAAACGGTTTTTCCCCAGAGTGAATCATTGAATGGAACTTCAAACCAATGGATTGTGGAAATTCCTTTCCACATACCAAACATTTATAAGGCTTTTCACCAGAGTGGATAACTGAATGGATCTTTAATCCTGAACCATTCAAGAATCCCTTTCCACAAACAGAACATGTATAGGGCCTTTCTCCAGAGTGGGTCTTTAAATGAATTTTTAAGCCTCCACTTCCTTTGAATTGTTTGCCACATACAGAGCATGTGAAATGCCTTACCTCTACATGAATCTTGGAATGCTTGCTTAAATTGATTTTACGCGTGAATCCTTTTCCACAAACAGAACATAAATAAAGCAGTTCCGTAGCATGGGTTTCTGAATGAGCTTGCAACTGTGAACGCGTCTTAAATCCCTTTTCACAAACTGAACACTTATAAGGCCTTTCCTCAGAATGGGTCTTTGAGTGACACTTCAACTGTGTTTTAAAAGCAAATCGCTTTCCACATACAAAACATTCAAATGGCCTTACCCCTGAATGTCTCTTCTCATGCGTGTCCTTACTTTTCTGAGAACTGAATGTTTTCTTACATACAGAACATTCATAAGGCCTCTCTAGAAAGTGGACCTTGGAATGGTACGTTAGACGTGGCTTTGTCCTAAATTTCTTGCCACAAAAAGTACATTTATAAGGCCACTCCTCAGAATGGATGCTACGATGGGCAGCTAAAGCTGAATGATGGTTGAATCCCTTCCCACATACGGAGCATTTAAAACGTCGCTCTACAGAGTGGACAGCTGAATGCTCCTTTAATCCTAGTTTAGTTTTAAATCCCTTTCCACACAATGAACATTGATAGGGCCTTTCTTCTGTGTGGGTTGCTTCATGCCTTTTCAAGTTACATCGAGTAGTGAAAGTTTTCTTGCATACAGAACATGTTTTCTCATGAGTAATGCTATGTTTCATAAAAGTATCATTATTTTTAAATGATTTCCCACACAATAAACATTGATAAGGTCTTTCCCCTGCGTGAGATGCTTCATGATTTTTCATCTGACTTTGAGTACTGAAGGTTTTCTTGCATACTGAGCATGTTTTGTCATGAGTAATGCTGTGTTTCTTCAAGAGATAATTACTTCCAAACGATTTCCCACAAGAGGAGCATGCAAAGGACTTCCCTCTTGCTTTAGATTTAGACCCTGGGGGCTGGTACAGATCCAGTTCATCCTCCTCACTGCTTGGGCTGTCGGAGGACTCCGATTGGTCCACATCCATTTCACCATCCTCTGATTGGCCCACATCCATTTCACCCTCCATACAGTGCTTTGGAGGTGTGTCAGGTTTGTTGCCGCTGCCTGAAACAAATGTGTGGAAGTGGATGACAAAGACAAACATTTACAGTACAAAAACAATCCCTCGTCCTTGCTGGGACAAGGCAATAAGAAGAGGAATCTGAGAAACAAGGAACAGATGAATTAACAAAAAGAAAAAGTGAGTACAGAAATTGGCTTTGATACAAGAAGGCATCTTTGAGGACGAAGACATAAGTGATGAAGAAGATGGGTTAAACTGTATCATATAAGATTGGCCTAAAATTGCAAAAAATGAGAAAACAATTCAAAATCATTAATTGCTGTCATTAAAGCCACTGTTGAAATGCATACTGGTTACCCCTGCCCTATTGAGAAAATGGAAAAAGATGAAAGGAAGCGTAAGCAAGGGAGGAAGGGGTATGAAGCGTTAGGCAAATGATATTCTGAAAAAAGAAAAACAGTTTAAACTTTCCTCAATCCGCTAATGTCTGCCCCAACTGAAGACACGAGGCGCTCTTTGGTCAATGAAAATAGCTTGTCGTTCATACACAAGAAACAGGGAAACATATGCTCATGCTTGAGTGTCCAGAGGAAAGCCCAAAAACTCTGACCTTGAAGTTAAGCATTGTAAAAGAGACAAGACGGCAAATGCTGGTAAAGATGGATGACAGCCGTACTCCATTGCAAATCTTTGGAAACTGTATACTTTCCATCACGTTATTTCTTAATAGGACATCAACAGTAACGGTTTGAAATGATTCCCACAGTGAGCCAACCCAAGAGTTCAACTGAAACTTGATGGCAGGCTGAGTATTTGCCTCACATAACTACATACCTACATGAAGTTGTTTTGTATGAAAATAAAATAATTATTTTTAAGTTACCATTTGTAACAGAATTAGAGAACAATGTGAAAGTAACTTTAAAATAAACATTTAAACATTATTTTTTAACGCCTGCTTCTACACAGTTTAAGTTACATCGCCGGCGGAGCACTCTTGACATGTTAACGTGCTGCCACACAGAGATAAACAGAGTACTCACAAAATTATCTCACTCAGTCATATTATATTTACACCGGGCAACTGCCACACAGAGATAAACAGAGTACTCACAAAAATATCTCACCCAGTCATAATATACTTACACCGGGCAAACCAGTCTTAGCACTGTTCCCATAATGCCGAGCGCCAGGTGGGCAGCTGCTAAAAACGATTTTTACGCTTTAGGTATGTCACGGTGTGGTAATCAAACCTGCCACCTCCCGGTTACAAGGCAGACGCTCAACCAAGTGCGCCAACAAAGCCAGGTGAAAGGAACTTATTTTGGCACAGTGACACTTCAGGTTGCATTGCAGCATTGAAAGGATCTTTTAGTCATACTGGTAAATGTTTTTGTCTCTTAATCTTTTAATGAAGGATCAATCTAATTTGTCTCCTTGTAGACACGATCCCCAATCATCTTTTCTAATGCCCTATCACTAAAAGATCTATAGAGCTGCCAAGTGATATGGCAAAAAACAATCTGGAGGACATTCAAGTTAATATACACAAAAATATGTTCATAAAATTTTGCTCTAATCTTAACTAAGTATCAAGTAACCAAACACCATAATCAAATTACACATATGAATAGATAGATTGCAAACAATGAGAGCTTTTGAAACATACAGATAGGCTTATTGTACTTATTTTGTCAAGGCAATTTGCCCATGCTTAAATTTGTTTTGCGTATGAACCCATAATCTGCTGCAAAGAGAATCAGATATTAGATCAAGCGATATAGTGGATATAAAGAAGACCATGACCATACCTCCTTTCCCATTCCTCTTGGCCCTTTTTGTTTCCTCAAAAGACTCTGAATGATTCTTTGAAGATTTAGATCTTGTAACGGCACCAAGGAAATTCCCAGCACTACCTGAGGGCTCTGACAATTTTTTGCTACCATGTCTCTCGTCAACAGCGGCTTTGGTTCTTTTAGTATGGGCTGAACCAGATACATCACCTGGTGTCTCTTCCTGGTCATCTGACATTTCAACAGGATCTGTGTTCTCCCCAATTTGTTCTTTAGATTTCTGCTCAAAAACATTGCTTTTCTCTCCTGTGCTGAATTCTGTGGACTGATTGGTTGTTCCAGAGGATTGGTCACAATTTGTGTCCTCTGAATTTGAAGAACTGCCTGTTCTATCAGCATCATCATCCTCAGTATCTGGCTCAATAGCGCCAGCTTCTTCAAGGCCACAAGCCTCAGAGGAGTTGCGGGACATGAGTTGTGGACCCACCTTGGGGCATTCCACTGTGACAGGTGCAGCGGTTTGGTTGTCAGATGAATTGGTGGATTTCAGTTCCCGCCACATCTGGGGGCTTTCAAGTTTGATGGCTGCAGGGGTTTTCTTATCAACACAGTTGGTGGTTGTTGCCTGTGGCATAGTGTGGGAGGATTCCTGATTGACATGCACAGTAGCCAGGTCATCAGATGAGTTGTTGGGTGTCGGCTGGGACCAAGTCTGAGAGGATTCCAGTTTCACAGCTACAGCAGGTTGGTCATTAGAAGATTTGGTGGGTGTTGGTTGGGACAAAATATGAGAGGATTCTAGTTTGACAGGGACAGCAGCTTTGTCATCAGAACAATTGTTGAGTGTTGGCTGGGACCAAGTCTGAGAGGATTCTAGATTGAGCGGTACAGTAGCTTTGTCATCAGAACAATTGTTGAGTGTCAGCTGGGACAAAATCTGAGGGGATTCTGGATTGAGAGGTACAGTAGCTTTGTCATCAGAACAATTGTTAAGTGTTGACTGGGACAAAATCTGAGAGGATTCTAGATTGACAGGGACAGTAGCTTTGTCATCAGAACAATTGTTGAGTGTTGGCTGGGACAAAATTTGAGAGGATTCTAGTTTGACAGAGACAGTAGCTTTGTCATCAGAACAATTGTTGAGTGTTGGCAGGGACAAAATCTGAGAGGATTCTAGTTTGACAGGGACAGTAGCTTTGTCATCAGAACAATTGTTGAGTGTTGGCTGGGACAAAATCTGAGGGGATTCTAGATTGAGAGGTACAGTAGCTTTGTCATCAGAACAATTGTTGAGTGTTGGCTGGGACAAAATCTGAGAGGATTCCAGTTTGATGGGCACAAGAGCTTTATCATCAAAAGAGGCGTTGTGCATCTGTTGGGAAAAAATCTGGGAGGATTCCAGATTGAGAGGTTTTGCAACTTTGTCATCAGGAGAGTCTTTGAGTGTTGGTTGGGACAAAATTTGAGAGGATTCCAGTTTGACAGCTACAGCAGCTTTGTCATCAAAAAAGTCGTTAGGTTTTGGTTTGGAGTATTCAAGGGTCACTGGTGTGGCTACATCCTGGCTTAGCCATGAGCCCCCTAAAAAAGAGAAAGCATAACATGAAAATTATAGGTAATCAGACAGACAGCTCTGGGGTAATATGGGAGAGGGGGGGGGGGGGCGGAGAGATGGAGGTAACAGGTATCCCTGGTATCAAAGACTCAGTGATACAGTCATGACATCATGTAGAATGGATACCTTGTCCTAAAGTACTGTCACAAGGAATATCAAACCTATCTCATTAGTGGAAATGGACTAAAAACTCACTTTAAATAGACACATTAAATCTCGCGTAAAAAGGGCTGCTGCCAGGTAAATCTCATCCAACATCTCGCATCAAGCAGTTGGGGTGCTGGCAAAATGACCCTACGCCAGATGTAGGCGAGAGGGAGAGAGAGAGAGATAGAGAGAGATAGAGTGAGAGAGACAGAGAGAGAGAGAGGGGGAGGCGGTAAGGAGAGAGAGGAGGGGAGGGTGGCAGGTAGGGACAGTGAGAGTGAGAGGAATAGCCTGTGATGATGGTGCGAGGAAAAGCTGAATGAGGCGATCCCCACAGACTACTGCATCACCGGGGCGAGACACTGACAGCAATGTCCTTCTTGCAATGAATTTGCAACATTTACCGCTCAATTGTCTTTCATTTCAATGAATACAAAGCAGAAGGTATGAGAGCAGGAGTATCACATAACACACTCTTGCAATAACCAGTTAACTCTACGCACAGGATGGGCAATGGCGGACGATGTTGGGTTGAGGTAAATGCGTAAGTGTTCTTGCTGCAGTTTTTGTCTTTACTCTGTGCGTGTGTTGGGTGTGAAGGTATCCAATCGTTCTTATTTTTTCGATAGGAGATTCTTTGTGTGTATGGAAAGGAAGAGAAAAGTATCCTAACAAAAAAAATAGGAACGCTAAAATGCGCACACGCACGCCTGTGCGATAGGAAAATTAGGAAATAAGAGCATATCCTCACACAAACTCATCGGAACACTCACGTTTACACATTGGAGGTAATGACAGTGGCGGGGTATTTGTATTTGTAGGTGAGAGTCGCGGGAATTGTTTTATTGCCTTCAGCGTTGCTAGATACTACAAGAGTATAAATTATAGGAATAGGAGGGCGTACCTCATTTATGTGGAACTTGTAAAATGTTTATAAAAAAATAACGGTAGACAATCTGACTAAATGGATTGTGGCTAAGGTTGGGCATGATCTCAAAATTTTGAGAATTGACAAAAAATAGGAAATCCTATCAAATCGGAAAGATTTACATCCCAGCACTACAGGCAGGTTTCTAAACATGCAATTATTAATCCTATTATCATCATGCACTAGAACTAGATGGGACGATGTTGAAGACAAATCTAACATCACCCTGTATTGACCAGTTATAGACACAGTGTGCATTATTGTGATGTATTACGACTGGCAGTCCATGTATCCTTTTTTGCATTCGATCAAACACATTACGCTTCGTTTAAGACATTGAAAGTATAAACAATATTACACAACGTTAAAAAACTATTTTTAGAAAAGATATCATGACATCACATGGTGTTGCGCCATCATGGCTAACCAACCAAAGGAAATATCTTATGAGATTTGATTCTGGAAATACCTATCTCGATAATGTGTCAGCTTTGAACCTAAGCAAACTTGAGCATTAGGCACGCTTAAGCCCCATCCCGATAATTGTGCTGTATTGTAACATGCAATTCAGCATTGTTTTTGGTGTGAATGATTAGACATCAGTTTCCTTATATGCTTCAAGCTCCAGCCTATGAAAACTTGTGTGTGTAAATGTTTTGTTTGTTTATCAGGTTCCCTGTAGTACCGACCAAAGCTAGTGTAGGGGTGTGTGCAAAATATTGTGTAATATTACCTGGACCTGTGAAGTTTGAAGACTGAACATTCGACAGATTCCTTTCCTCTGTTGTCAGCTGCTGCCTGTTTTCTAGAAGAGCCTTGAGTTGGTCCTTTGAGGGGAGAGTTTGATTCATCAGCATCTCAACAATACGTTGGATGCTGGTTTCAGCAATGTCATCTCCACAGCCAGCTGTTTACATTTGATAAAAAAGAATTCTAGCATTGGTGAGGTGGACAGAACAACTGCAATAAATATATAAACAACACAGATCAGTAGATACAGTACAGCTGCAGCTAAGACCTTTGAGACCAAATTGGTTTAAATGTTTTATTTTCTACAGTAATATATATTAAAAAAAAGGAAACGTAAGGTTTGTAAATTTGACACTGATTTGTACTGTATCAGGTACAATTACAATGGTGCTGATTGATATTTTGTAAAAGTAAAAGTTAAAGAACATCAATGTGGCACTTCAAAATGGCAAAATCCTAGAAAACATTCAAATTTTTTTTAGCTCAGTCTGATAAAAATAAGATTTTGATATCAGCTATAGATTTAAAATAAAACTTGTGTCTGGAAATTTGAAAAAGGCATCTACCTGTCAATTTCCAGAAAATTTTCAGAAAGTTTTATTTGCTAAATTAAATCTATAACTGATATCAAAATCTTCTTATTTAACACCATCAGTAAGTGGAATCTAAAGCCTAGTCCTATCGGAGATGGACAATTAACTTGGGGGTCTCATGTACGCACGTTAAAGAACCCTTTGCCGTCGGAAATAAAAAGGAGTAGGCCGTACGGCAAAATCAAAATCCTACCACAACCACCAAAAGGTTTAGTGGGCTGATCACCTGCTTGGCTTAATAGCATGATCCACAGAAATTCCATCTCACGAAGAGTCAAGCCTAAACTGTAATGGTAAAAGGTACTGGACAATGAAATGATGATGATGAATGAGTAATCTATAATGAATTATATATATGATTTAATGAAATATCTTATCCTTATTTAACTTAGTTTCCTGAATGAACTGTCCTATACCTCAACCAATTTTCTTCCTATCACACACAAGAGAGGGGGAGAGAGGGGGGAGAGAGGGAGAGAGAGAGAGAGAGAGAGAGAGAGAGAGAGAGAGAGAGAGAGAGAGAGAGAGAGA
>JAUEKY010299480.1:0-13321 GCA_031833965.1 Scyllaea pelagica | reverse complement strand
TTTTTGCCCCCCCCCCCCCCCCCCCGCCCCCCTACCCCCATCTCAATTCCGTAAAACATTCTAAAACCTGTGCCCTTCTGCTGCCCTGTCCTCTCCTACACTGTCTCACCTGTAAAGTGGAATCTGTTTTGTTCTGTGACATGGACTACAACTGAAAAGAAAAAAAAATTTTCACACTGTTTCCTCTTTGATATGGATATGTTTCACCGATATAATATAAATGGCTAAACAGTGAAATCTCAGAGATAATATATTTTTTCATATAAACTGAAACCTCCTGATATAGCCATTCACGCATACAGCCTGCTTTTTCTGAAGTAAGGTTTGGTTACTTTAATATATTAAACTGTCAGGAACAGCTCTTGTTATACCACTATTCTCTTTATGACGCCAGATGTCTAGTGGCCCCATAGTTGGCAGTATAGCAAGGTTTCAGTGTATATGCTTCATGCAGTCTTTTCTGTTCCAATATTACAGCTTTTTTCCTTACATATTTGCGTGTGTGTTTGTGTGTGTGTTTCTGAGTGTGTGTGTGTGTTTGTGTGTGTGTGTGTGTGTGTGTGTGTGTGTTTGTGTGCAGCTTTATTTATGGAGGTGGTAGAGAGGGGGAGAAGCCTCCTTTTTCATGTAGAAAGATTTTAGCTCCAATTTAAACACTGTAAAGCAAAACATTTAACAATGAAAATGGCAGAAAAAAACGTAATTGATTCTTTCAAACCCTCAAATTTAATATGATAGGAAGGGGTCAAAGGGGCAAGTGAACCCTAAAAACAAGAAAAGTAAATACAGACTTACAATTTGATTGGTGAGTCTTTGTAGTAACCCTTTCTAGGCAAAAACCAGTCAAGACCTCGACCAACCGCCTAGAAATCAAATAAATATAAATCTTAAATTTCAGGGATCAACTAAGAGAATCAGCATCATCAGCACTATCATCATCATTATTTATATCATCATTATCATTAGTAGCATTATTATTTGAATTATATAAACATGATTATTATCATTATCATTATTATTATCATTATCATTATTATCAATATCTATGTCATTATATTCATTATCATTATAATTATCTGTAGCAGTATTAGTAGTAGTAGTAGTAGTAGTAGTAGTAGTAGTAGTAGTAGTAGTTGTAGTAGTAGTAGTAGTAGTACTAGCCGTAGTAGTAATAGCAGCAGCAGTAGTAGTAGTAGTGGTAGTAGTAGTGGTAGTAGTAGTAGTAGTAGTAGTAGTAGTAGTAGTTGTAGTAGTAGTAGTAGTAGTAGTAGTAGTAGTAGCAGTGGTAGTAGTAGTAGTAGTAGTAGTAGTGATGGTGGCGGTGGTAATAGTAGTGGTAATTGTAGTAGTAGTAATAGTATTATCATCATTATTATCATCATCATTTTTATGAATAATTTTGATATCATTATTATCATTACAGTTGAAAATGACCTATCTCAGAGCTTAATCAAGATCAAAAGAGGAATTTTTTTGTATGTAATATATTTTTCCTCTAACCCAATGAGCATGGTATACAGATGGGACTTAAACTAATAAACTAGCTTGAATGTTGAGCTGGATACAAACATATCATATAATCCCTCATATCAGTATCCTAGTTTGGAGATCAAACTTATTTATTCCACTCACAAGCACCCAGAACAACCTCTTGAGTTAAAGATACACACAATTATGGAAGCTTAAAAATTGACTTCCTTGTTTGTATGTTAAAGGGTGATATATTCACCAAGTGATCAATATTCTACCTATCGTTTTATGTCCAAAAAAACAATTTGGATGTTATGTGCGGCTTTGTGGTCTAGTGGTAGTAGACGCTTTGGGCTTGTGATTGTGAGATTGCGGGTTAAATTTCCCGGCGGAGACGGTGCAAAGTTGAGTCCTTGGAAAAGACTCTTTACTCACATTTTCCCACTCCACTCAGGTGTAAATGAGTACCTGACCAGTAATAGCGTTGTCCCTGTCTGAAAAAAAAATGTACTAGCGCCTAGCAGAATACTTGTCTTGTCCTATTTGTTTCATGTTGCTATTGGTTGGGGACCCCTTGTAAAGTGCTTTGAGCACGTTTAGTGGATATTGCGCTATATAAATGCTCTCCATTTTTTTAAAGAGAAAATGAAACACTGCTGCTTACATTATGATATATGACGTGCTCGATCCTACAATTTCTATCAGATAATGTAAAATGAAACAAAATTCATTCTTGATGAGAAATGGTCAGAAAAGTCCATTTTGGGGTTGGTTTGCTGTTACGGTTTTGTTGGCTGTTTGGGTTTTTTTTTTTGGGGGGGGGGGGATCTGGTGGAGTTATCTATTAATTCGGCTAAACACAAAGGTTATGGATGGAGAGAGAGAGAGGGGGAGACAGACAGACAGAGAGATGAGAGGAGTGAAAGAAAGAATGAAATAAAGCTACAGATGGGGGCATAGCACAGAGAGAGAGAGAGAGAGAGAGAGAGAGAGAGAGAGAGAGACAGAGAGAGAGAGAGAGAGAGAGAGAAAGAGAGATAGAGAGTGAAAGAGAGACGGTTGAAAGGAAGTGGCCGTGTATGCTTTTTCATGAATGTTTAGCAAACAAAGGGAAAATGGGTAATGAGAAGGGATCTTTTTCATGATGGAGATGGTATGAGATAGAGGGAGTGAGACAGAGAAAACAGTGTTTAATGTTTTGTTGAAATTAGAACCAGTGACATTCTACTGTTTTCTTCCTACTTGCATTCTTACTTTTTCATTATAATCCAAAAATGATATCACAAATGCCTATAAAATAAATGATGTATGTATGATTTTCAGTGGAGGAGTTGAGTGTTATGACAATATGCTCCAAGGCTTTGCGAAATCTTGTGGAAGTGTACAGGGTCACTCGGTGCTCTGGACCACACTACTTACCCCACACCAATGTGCATGGACGGCTATCGGTGGAAAAGCAGTCCGAGGTCATAAGCAAGTATCATAAATTTGGTGAGGTTTTCTCCATTCTTGTCTTCACATGGTCATTTTTTCTATCAGGTGTAATGTATGTGTATGGTTTTGTAATTGTTTGTGTGAGAGTTACTGAGTGTGTAATCAGGATGTGGAAATAGGGAAAAAATGAAAGGGGTTTTAAAAGGCAGAGAGAAATAAGATTGGAGACACTAAATATGAATGTGATTGCTTTTATGCTGTTTTGATTATTCCCTTCATAGTTTATCGCTATTCAATTTTTTGTTTGTCAGTAATTCCACAGCATTTGATATCATACTCGACTCATTATGCACACTAGATATTATTTGCTTTTATCAGCTAATCAAATTATTGTCTCTAACTACTTTATTACATTTTGGACAAAAATAAAGTGACTTTGCCATATGTTTTGAATTATCATTACCTTTTCCCCATTTGAAGGTCTGTTGATGAAGAGATCCACATGTTTGTATGCAACAAAGGACAGGCTCAAGATTATTAATGATATTCTTACACGAGTAAGTCCCTCGATTTGATATTTTTGCAAGCAAGTCCTTTTGAATGCTGTCGGGACAGATAAGCAAGGAGTTAGTGATGATGAAGAAAAAAGGAGAAACGGTGTTGGGAGTAAATTCCCCTGTATTGGTAAAACCAGCAACCAAAAGATACTTAAGACATGAATGAATAAAGAAGATAGAGTTTTTGAAGAAACTGGGTGTATGAATCTAGAGCTTTGAAATGATTTGTATTTCAATATTGTTCTATGCCATTGGGGAAACCATTGCCTGAGCTCTTTCCACATGGCCTGAATAGTGGATGATGTTTTTAAGGTTGTTGAATATAAAACTATGAAGATAGGGCCAAAAGTATAATATGCTGTTAGGGAGAGCATTCTAGCAATAACTGTGTGCAAACAACATTGATCGTGACTTGGGTTAAATACCGACAAAAGCGGAAATAGTGTGAAGTCCTCAAAGAAAATGACACCTTTTGCTATCAGGTGCACATAGTTTACATGCTTACCAGTATAATTCATTATTTTATCACATGATATGAATACAAGGACACACATTTCAAGTTGCTAGATCATAAGAAAATGCAATAGTTCAAATCCACATTCTTGCAATGTGAAGCCCATGCCAAGATGCCAGTCAAATTTTGGCTTCCACCACCACAAACTCCATCTTGTAGTGTCCATACTTGGCAGTCTGCCAGCTGGGTGAGTCATGGAGCTTGCTGCTACTTTTGTAGTTTTGTAGCAGCCATTGCAATAACGTTATTGTAGTAGACAATAGGAAGTTTGGCACAATACAGATTTCTATCATTGGAGCTACAAAAATGTTGCAATTGAATCAGTATCTGACTGTGACACCACACAGACCTAATGGAGCTACACAGCATCTGCTTTTAGAGATGGAGACACCATTGACTCCCTTGACACAGTCATCTATTTACAGATGGATATCCAGCGGCAATTGTTTTCAGTTTTCTTTGTGATTTCTAACTCTGCAAAAAACAAAAACAAAAAAGCAACTATGATCTCTATTTCAAATAAATCAACTGCAAACTCATGGTTTTTTCAATATTCTCACTGCAAGATCAAATTAGGAATAATAGGCTTTTTTAAGATTCAAGTTGATTTTTTCTCCTGTTTTGAATTCTACCAGATATCTTGTTGCAACACCAAGTCTTGTGAAGATCAGTCTGATTGTGTGGCATTGCTCTGTTTTGGTAAATTCCTGCACACGGTGATTGCTGGTTGGGACGACACAGAGTGCCAGAGGGCCTTTGATGCCATTTGCCAGCACTCCTTCATTCACAAACAAATCAAACTCGTCATGACTAGTAAAACAGGTGCGTTGAAGATGATATACATATGGAATTTTCAATTTCAGTTTTTCATTTTCACCCAATCGGGTAGTCGAGAGCAGACCAACTGACTTCCTGGCAGAGCTGGACACATGGAAGACGACAGCTCCAGCATTGTTGTGTCAGGAACTGCTGTTGTTATTCTATTTTGGAAACCATTATGGCTCATGAGAAAAATTCTTCATACTGAAATTAGCATTCAATCATTAACTTTATCCTCTGATCAGCTTTACACCCCACAGGACTTCAAAATTATATATTACCTATATGGGTTTGTTTTTCTTTGTTTTGGTTGGGGGTTTTTTTTTGGTTGGTTTGTGTGTGTCTGTGCAAATGTGGTGTTGTCAACTTCTTTTCTACCTCTGATTTAATGCACTCTAGTTTCTTATGACATCCATTATGATAATGCGGTCCATAAATACAATGAAAACACATGTATATTTCCTCATCCAGATAAAGAAGTTTATATTAACTATTTTATTTTATCATATGCTTTATTTTTCTTTTTAAATCAAAGCAAAAAAGAGGAAATACAATTAGAGACGATCATTTTCTATTTAAACCTTTCTCTGGCACTGGTAGTCATCTAGGGGTAAGAATGAAATCTATACATTGCTTGTATATGTTCACTAAAAGAAGTAGATTATATCCCTCTGTTCAAGTCATACAGGTAATAAAAACTTTCTCCAACTTCCTGTATTAAGTCAAGAGTTATGTTAACATAATTTCTATATAAGGATTAAATTCAGTCCAGGCTGGGAACTCTTTAGGGTATGCTACATCACCTCTAGATTCATATGTTAACACTTTGTATCTAAACAGTACTGAGATCATGCTACAATAACCCCTATCCTCTTTCCTGCATTGGATTAATTCTAGAGAATATCTTTAGGAACGGAAATCATTTACAAATCAATAGAAATTTCAAGTGCTTTAAAAATGTTTCAGACATTTTGGTAGATTGATCCAGCTTTCCATGTGGGACTTTTCTTGACCCATGCATATTCAACCTGGCCAATGTAACCCTAAGGAGTCAATTCTATTTCTTTTTTGTATCTTGACTGCTGATTGCAGGCAGTCATTCCAGCCTGGAGGCGTCTATACGCCACTTCTACAGACGGGTCTTCCTGGACCTGTGTGCCAGCCTCACAGACAGAGCCTTCTGGCTCAGTAGGATCCTCAAGCCCTGGCCCATAGTCTTTCAAGCTCGGCTGCTCTTCATTCTCTACTGTGGAAATTTCTCTCGTAAGCTGCTTTCTCATCGCTAAGAATTTCTGAGGACAAACTCTAAACAAAGAAGACATTATGGATAACCCTTCAGGATTTATGAATTATTAGGCTTTGAGGCCAGAGAATGTCTAATGTTCAATCAAAGTTTATGGCAATTGAATGGATATGATTTCACAGCCTGTGCTTTCACTAATTGAAGGGTAGCCATATTGAGTAAAGCAAGGATCTGTTTTGTAATTGTAACTTGATTATCACTATCTAGTAAAGTTAGTAAAAATGAATTGAATTTTTTGGTATTTTATCCTGCTTCAAGCACAAAGGAAGTATTCTCTAGTTCTAGAAAGAAGAGGTCCAATATATCCTGGGATATGTTGATGCTATTAGTTTAAGCGAAGTTGTTGGGTTTTTTTTTTCAAAGGGATTTACAGAAAAAGAATGCAAACCAAACTAATTTGATGTTGAAAAGAGCAATAGTATTTCCATTTATCATTCCATTATTTGTATCATGATCATCCTACCCATTTCCTGCAGCCAAGCCTAGTAAGCCAATTATGATTGGATGTGAAGGCAATGAACGAATCAACAAGCATGGATATAACATGTGTCTGATATACAACACTGCTGCAAAATGATAGTTTGATGTCATTTTAAAGATGACAATGCATTTCACATCACCATCTTCCTCTTTGACATTTCCAGTGGGAAAAATCTATTGGCAAGAGATGACCGAGACCACCCCCATTGATATACACCAGTCTTTACAGTTTTACGGCAATCTCTCATCCGCCCTGCAAGTTTTACACCAGCATGAAGCGGAGTGGTGCAGCGATGACATCATTTGTATCATTGACGAAATGACCAGTGAGTTACAACCGTAGCTAGTATGGTCTGCAATGTGCCGAGTGGAAATGAAACACAAAATAAATCAGTTGTGGCCTATAGACCCTTTGCATGACACTTTGAATTGGTTGAAGCACGCTGAGTGTCACTTCATCCAGTTTTTGGTAGATTTTAGTCAGTTGAAATCCTTCTTGATTTTGGATCTGGTATCTCATATTCATTTGGGTGGAGAATAAAAAGTCATGTAAAACGTATTCTCCAAAAACTCCAAGCTGGTAGATGTGTTTAGAACATGCGGGGAGCCTGGAATCTCTAAGGTTGCCAAGTGAACACTCTAACCACTGAGCTTACTGCCAGCACAACAAAAGATAACTTTGCTTTGTGCATATCTTGCCATCAAAACACGTTTTATCTCTTTTTTCAATATACATATATTTACTAGGCAAAATTGAAAATGCACCATTTTTCAAAGGGCAATAGCCCAATGAAAACAGATAGATTTTAATATGAAATTCTAACAAATGTAAAGAGCAACTTTTTCCAATGAACTTGATGTATGGCATGCAATAGTCAGAATAGTTTTCATCGTCTTATTTTCATTTAGAAAAGGTGTTCTCAAAATGGAGAACACAACAATGATTACATAAGGAAAAAATGACGCTTTGTGTTTTTTCAATCCTTTTAATAAGGGGTGTCTGCCTTATGCCTCAAAAACACGTCAGACACAACTTCTCATTTAACTCACAAGTTTCCGAATGGTTTCCTGTGGGATAGCATTCCACTCCTGGACCATTATATTACTCAACATCACAGCTGTGGCGGTTTGATCGCCTTCACACGCCGACCAAGAATGTCCCAAAGGTGTTCAATTAATGTGTACCAGGTCTGGTGATCGGGCTGGCCATGGGAACACAGTGGTGTTGTTTTGCTTGAAGTAGTCCCTGCATATGCGTGCCATGTGAGGGCAGCATTATCATGTTGAAATATAGAAACCGTATTGTTCTGGAAAAGGGGCACGACTTGTATAGCTGGCACCTCTGTTAAGTAACGCTCTGCATTGAGATAATCCCTGATTGCTACAAGAGGGGTTTTGATGTCGGCGCTTATTCCACCCCAGACCATAACACTGCCGCCACCAAACGGTTCGACTTCCATGATGTTGTGGTCTTTGAAACATTTTGTGGATTGGTGTCAATCTTTTTTTTTTTTTATCAAAACCCTTATAATGTTATGAAATTTCATTTTATTGCCTTTATCACACTTAATGATATAGTCTTTGCAAATGAGGTTTTTTTACAACAAAAAGAAAAAGATGACTCAGATGAGTGGATGATTCCGATTTGTGGCACACAATTTCTCAAAATTTTTAACTCTTGTCTTTTGAGTCCTCGTTTTCTTGTTGCTGTAGACCTGTTTGCAAAGATTAAATCATTAAATCATCATTACGCGTTGCATATCATTACAAAGGCAATAACATGACATTTCATTATTTTTTAAGAATTTTAATGAAAAAGATTATCACAGGTCCAGAAAATGAGCCAAAAGCCTTGGTGCGTTTTCAAGTTTGCCTAGTATTAGTATACTTTATCCATCACATGTTTTGGTTATATGTTTGTAGAATTGTGTATCTAGAAATTTGCTCATGTGGGAGAAGACACTCTATCATTCTTTACCAACTTTTATCATTCTTGGCATGCTATAGTATCGTGCTAAGTCTTCATAGGTGTGAATGTACTTGTATGATATGAGAAGGCTCTATATTGGCTCTTGTCAGGTCTGCCAGAGGACTGGCTGGTGGAGAACGTGGCCGGCCTGCTGCTGTCCTGTGGGGAGGGCATCGCCACCAAGATGATGGTCAGCAAGGTCATCAATGGCAGATACGGAGAAATCACAGCCATCTTTGCCTCCCTCTGCTTGGTGAGCAAGCAGACTCTCGGTTAGCTGTCACCACCCCTTGCCTTTCACACCATGCCTCTCTAGATCTGTGGCAAAAAATGTTTTACATACTGAAATCAATTGGTTATGTAGGGCAGTAGAACTGCATAGAAAATAGTGTCTGTGTTATCATTGTGTTACTGAAGTGAATTACAGCCATCAGCAATATACAGGCCCCTAATGTGTACTTCCCTATTGTAAACATTCCTTTTGTCTTCTATCCACTCACCAAGCACCTCAATCACTCAATTCTTATCTCCCACTTTTTTATATTTTCTTGAGTGCAACTACAGTTATTTGCTTTTTTATCTTTGCTTGACCAGCGTGTCAACTATATTGGTGGGGTGAGATACACATCATCCGGTGCGTGGAATTGCACTTTTACCAACACTTGGCTAAACTCTCACTAAAATTACTGCTTTATTGCATTTGCCAAAATGATTGGGCCAAAGACATCAGCTTTTTCCAAGGCAAACCAAAGCAAAAGGATTAGCAATTCTACAATTATGCCCTGGCTGAATTTCAAGTCTTAACCCTGACTAATAACAAAACAGATGTCATCTGCAGTTGATATGAATGGCCACTGTATGTCCATTTCAAAATAATCATGGTTATCACAATGACTATAATAGCATTAAAATGATAATGATAACATCTTTTGTTTTTCCTTAAGCAGTATGCAATGAATTAAATTCATGCAGTTGAGTAGCCCTAAAATAGATTTTCTTTTATTTTGGTTTTGTTGTTCAGGGTGGACACTTGCTTTAAAGTATTGAAAAAAGGTGTTGAGTGAGCTACTCCCCTGGCTCTATGAGGTTGTTTACGTAAAAATTCTTGTAACTATCAGCGGTTTATTCAAATTGATTGACAGTTTCCATTTGAAATTCAAGATTTGTTTCCTCATCTTGTCAATGATAGCTTGAAAAATTCAGTAATGGTAATGTCTTTGGCACATATACTTACTATTAAGTCATACAAATGGAACAGGACCCTGGTTATGAAGAAACATATAATCCACTTTCTGCTCTAGTACACCTAATGGTCAAAGATCACAATCAAGATGAGCTGATAATGATATTACCTCACGCTCCATTATCAATTAATCTTAAACCTTTTTCCGAATCATCCCATGTATTCATCTCTGGAATCCTAGAAATAAGAGAACTTGTGTGTGTGCCCTGTTGCATTTGATGGCAGGTGTGTGTGAAGTACAACTACGGGCTGAGCATGGTGACCCCCATCCTGGAATGCATCGTCAAGGTCATCGACACCGCTAGGGACAGATACCTCTTTCTCTGCCGCATCTCAAACACCTTCAGGGAGCTGATCATCGACACCCACGAGTTGACAGACTCTGGTAAGTGATAAACTTCAAACACGCCAATTGTCACACGTTTCACACACCCGCTGCCCCAGCCTGCCAGGGGAGGAGACAAAACCAGAGCAGGCCATGCAATCTGGTGGTGACGCCTTGATGGAAAATTACTGCTTCAAACTGCGAATAAATTGATAGGAAATATCTAGTTGTCTATAAAGCAGATTTTTTGGAATCTTCAGGAATAGAAAATGTATTATGAAAATAGATCACTATTGCACAACAAAGGCAGACACACAAGAACAGGTCAGGTCAATACCATCAAACACCTGAAAAAAACTGAGGGCCATGTACAAAACTATCTAAAGAGATTTTGAAGTCTGAAGTGGAAATTTAAGGAACAATATATAAAACGGTTATATGGCAAGCACCTCTGGATTCATTATTATCAGTATTGGCCACAAATGAAATAAAGAATCATCATTATCATTATTGCTGTTATTATTATCATTACTGTTATTATTATCATTACTGCTATTGATATTATTGTTATCATTACTATATCATTATTACTAATATTGCTTTTATTTTTATCAATACCTACTATCCTTTTTTATTGTAATATTTAAGCAAAAGGACTCAACTTACTATACTCAAATGCTTTCAATTGGATTCTTTCTTTCTGGATGAAATGAGAATGTCCTTTGAGTTAATGTCAATGATTTAATATGCATAACATTCAACCAAAGCCATACAGCTTGTACTTTATAGAATATGTCTGAGAAAGAAAGAGTGCGATAAAGACAAAAGACAAGAAATGCAGTGGTGGAATGAAATCAAAAGAAGATAGAGTAGCAGCAACATTGTAATGAACATACTGGTCCTGATAATGTGGCCTCATGTTTTCACTATCATCATGTCGATTAGCTATGCTGGAGATGTCACATAATTTGGTCATTTCCTTCATTTCATTTTCCAGTTCCCTTTAACCATTACAGTGTATGGCCGCCATTTATTGAGACGGAATTTCTCTTGATCATGACATTTGGTCAGGCAAGTGATCTACCCACTTTAACCTTTTAGTGGTAGTGGTAGGCTTTCAATTTTGCCTGGACAGCAGCCTGCCCTGCAACCGATTTCCAACTGACAAGGGTTCTTCAATGTTCTCAACGTGTGCACGGGACCTCCAAGTTTATTGTCCGTCTCTGATAGGGCTAGGCCTTAGATTCCACCTGAGAATGTTGCAGGGATCAGGGGAATGGCATACAGGGTTTTTCTTTGGGTTTTAGTGATGAAAATCACATGAGTTTTTTTGTCCCCAGACGGACTCAAACCTGTGTCACTTCATTTCAGAGCTAGAGCCATGACCACTGAGCCACTGAGACCCCGCATAATTGTGTCATAGAAACATGTGACAGTGTTTGACCTTGAACTGTGAATAGACTGAGAGTAGAGCCATTCCACAATGTGTCGTAATAAGAGGTTTACCTCAGCTTTTGGTCAGTAGTAGGCTACTTGTGGCTTTGCTGCCTGGGGGTAGACTCTCTATACTCTTGGCCTTTGATCATCAGATGGCAAGTTGGATTCTGACAACAAGGCTCATTCAAGTCCTTGGGAAGAATTCTTCACTCCTATTGTTCCCACCACACTCTGGACTACCTGGCCATTTACGGTTGTTGGTCCTACCCACAATGCTATGTACTAGCACCTATCAGCCTGCATAGCTTATTGGTGTTTGCTGTCTCTGTTTCCAGACCCTGTATGAAAGGCAGTGAGCCTGTTCAGTGGATATTGCACTATATAAATGCTCACCTTGTCTTTCCTTTTTTATCCTCACTTCACTCTCAAGGTTTTAACACTGTTGTGTTTAGTACCAAAAAATGAAGCAACCTAGAATCTGTAGCAAAAGTATACTGTTTTTAAGTTTAAGAAATGTGTATACAAAAAGTAAAAGAGAATGAATTGTATCTTTGAAGGATTCTGTGTTCTTGCTGTGGTACTCTATGCTCATCATATCACTGTCTCACCATAACATTTATAAAAACTGCAGTCATCTTAGGTAAACAATGCTGATGTCTAGTTTGGTATCATCTCTTGTCATGTCACTCTTTGGCAATATGTAGCATGAATTAATCCTATAAGACTCTTCATCTCTCCAGAGGATGCCAATGAAAACGAATTCTTCTTCTACCTGGCGGCCTTGACAGAATTCACCAAGGAGATGTCGAATCTTGCATTCCAAAACATACTCAACACGTCTGGCTAATTTGGAAGACACCTGGTTTGGATGAATACTCTCTTTCTGCTGTGACAAAATGATTCAATAGCAAGGCGTTCATTGTCACATCATTTTAAAGCAACAGTGGCAGGGGCAAATTGACAATGGGTTCAAGTCAGTCCAATAAGGGATAGGAATTGTTTTACTCTCCTGCCCACGCCACAGTTAACAAAATGGAGGACAGCGGTGTAGACACCAAGACCCTCGTGTCAGTGCCAGTGAGAACTAAATCAATCATCTCAGTCCTAGATTGGTAAGAGGTGGACACAAAACTGAGATCTATCAATTTCTGATGATTATCCTTTACGTTGTCAACTTTTAAATCCAGCAATGACTTAATGACTTTGGTATAGAGAAGAGGAGGGTAAGTCAAGCCAGTTTTAATATATATCAACGGGGCATCGAATATTCACATCCTATGTCAAATTTGTTTCAATGTAATCAAGCAGAGAAACATTCAATGCAACTTTTAAACCATTTTGTGGATCCTATTTCAATAGTTGTAGCTGCCACTGCCTACTTTATATGTCAAGGTCTGGTGGTTCAACTTACCATCAATAGAGGGTCTGTATGGTGAGACATTCCTGAGGGCAGGTAGTAACTGAAAGAGCAACCAAGTTGTTCAGGTTTGCATCTAACACAATTGATCAATTTCCTTGATTGAACAACAAAGAATTCACTCTAGATGTATTGCAGAGCAGTCAGCATGATATTTCATAAGCTGTACCATGGGTTGCTACTTTTGAATTTGAAATGTGATCTGTCTGGGGTCAGTCATAAGCTGTACCATGGGTTGCTACTTTTGAATTTGAAATGTGATCTGTCTGGGGTCAGTCATAAGCTGTACCATGGGTTGCTACTTTTGAATTTGAAATGTGATCTGTCTGGGGTCAGTCATAAGCTGTACCATG
>JAUEKY010299258.1:0-13322 GCA_031833965.1 Scyllaea pelagica | reverse complement strand
AGTAGTAGTAGTAGTAGTAGTAGTAGTAGTAGTAGTAGTAGTAGTAGTCGTAGTAGTAGTAGTAGTAGTAGTAGTAGCAGCAGTAGTAGTAGTAGTAGTAGTAGCACAAGCAACACCACCAGAATCACCACTAACACTACCAGTAGCAAAAAGGACTGCATCGATTAGTTTTACCCTTTTGTTATTTTTGTTTATGGTGATTATATTATTCTTTAGATCGAATTGATAAATGCTAATATCAAACAGCTGCATTGTCGATGTTGTGATGCACTGTCTAGACTACGGCAGCTTTATAGGCGAGACGAGAGAACATGAATATGATTAAGATAGAGGGACCGTGTGGATACCGAGGCCACTACCAAATTGACTTCGATTTTGTTTTGGCTCTCGGCCACTCTCCCGATGAAAGCATCTTTCGCCGTGTACATTTGGTATTCATTGAAAAAGACACACTATAAAAAGAGCAAAGTGACTGTAAGAAACAGATGGAGACGCGGCGGTGCCATCCTCTGGTCATGACTGAAAAAAGATGAAGATCTTGAGAAAGAACAAAAAAAACTACCTACAACAATAAAAAAAAAGGAAAAGGAAAATAAGCATGCCTTGAGGCCAGAAAAGCTTCCGTTTTTCTACGTTGAGATCCGGTCTTGTTTGGGGCATTTCTTCACTACAAAATAAGTCTAGAAAATGAGGTTTAGATTGCACAAATACTGAATTATTCAGAAATATAAAACAATCATTTCTACCATGTATGCTTCTCTAGGCATAATTTCTTTTATGACTGAATATAACCGTGCGAGGCCAGCGTTTACAGTGTGGCTTTGTGGTCAAATGGTAGAATCTTGGGCTCGTGAGGTCGCAAGTTCGATACACCCGTCGGAGACAGCGCAAAGTTGAGTCCTTGGAAAAGCCTCTTTATTCACATGTTCCCACTCATCTCAGGTGTAAATGAGTACCTGGTCGTTAATAGCGTTGTCTCTGTCCGGAAAAAAATATGCTAAAGTCTAGCAGGCTGCATGTCGAGTCCTATTTGTTTCATGTTGTTCTTGACAAGGGTCCCCTTGTAAAGCGCTTTGAGTATGTTTAGTGGATATCGCACACTATAAACATGTTCTCCTTTTTTTAGTACCATCAACGCCTTGAGTGCCCATCTTATGGCTGAAAAGGCTATGGCCAAATTCTCATTTGCGATGCCGGGCCCCTGATACAAGCGTGTCTTCTACACCTTGCTTATTCAACGCATACTAGAAGAGGCACTTTGGTGCAGTGACAGAGACATATTTATGACCGATCAGCGATAGATCGCTTTATGTAATCTACATCGAATTCGTTGAGCGAAAGAAAAGGACGAATACGGGATGTTTGTAAGCTCCTGTAGGCGATGGAAATAGGAGTCAGCGAAATTTCGGGTTACCTTTTTATCTGTATATCACAACAGCAACATCTTTTAAAACAGAATAAAGCGCAAATGTACGGCTGTGAACCACTAGGTCATGATGTCAATTTTCCTTTGTCGTTTTAATCCGAAAGACTGATATGTGGGAACGGGACGTATTAGGGGCGTTTGACAAAGAATGTTGCCCTTTTGATACAAATGTTGTTAGGATTGGTTACCAAAGGTTTGTTTATGTTGATGAGACTCCATGTGGGGGATGGGAGAGCTTGTATCTATGCTGTTATTGCCTATGATGTTTGTATCATTGTAATTTCGATACGTGCTTATATCCGAATATTCTATTTTTCTATGCAGGTTTCGTTCGAATTCGGAATTGAATTGGCCTAATGGAACCTGGACCTGAGCTTGTATGACCGCTTCTACACGCTGCTGCAGTAGTGGTACAGAGACAAATCCTATTTGTAAGACAGGCTCTTCTGGTCGCCCAAAGTCCTCTTTTACTGTTGGCATCGCTGCCGACAGCAGTAAGTTCTGTACAACAGACGGATTTATAGACGAACCCTCACCAGTAACAGTCATTGGGCCAAGGAAAATGGGAGAGAACAAATTACGGGCCTTGGCTGGGTATTTTATCGCTTGCCATTCGCCTTCCTTTTACTGCCGACGAGGGTTGCACTGGCCGAACAAGTAGGCAAATCAAAATGGCTGGACTGATGCTCGTGTCCATCAAGGGCGCCCTTTAGGATGGCAATTGTAATTAAGTTCGGCAGATATCAAATTTGAACCAGGGGTTTCGTCTTGAGACAACAAAACCAGGCGGTATCGATCATTGCTGCTACAAGGGAGTCGGGGGAAATAGCAAGCTGGCACCGGGTGTGAAATTGATATGACCAGCCAGGCGTTGGAAGTGGTAGGTGAGAAAGGCTTTTCGCCAGTCTTTTCCCGTCGAATCCATATTGTGTTCTCTTTCTTTTTGCATTCTTTCATTTCTTTCTTTTTTTTTCTTTTTTTTTTTTTTGATATCTTTATTCAACGTTCATGCATCGACATCGCAGAGTAATAGGTCTATCGTGTTTGCATAGTAATTTAGAACTCTAGGTCTAACTTTTATTTGTGTTTTTGTGACGTGAAGATGTTATTTAACCGTCAGAACCTAGACTTGGCTATCTTAACCTCTGTTCCAATTTTCCCATTTTAACCTAGCTGGATGATCTGAAGGCCTGGACAGGAATGCCCGTCGAGAGAGCAGGATGGACAGTCTCTTCAAGTCAACTTCAATCATGAGATGACACAACATGAATTCATGAATGCGAAATCGAAGTAGTTGTTAGATTTAGCGCCCTGCTTCGATACTTGATAGCTCATATCACCGGCTGAGCACGCTTGGCATGTTAACGTGCTGCCACATGGAGATAAACGGATGACTCAAAACGAATATCTCACCCATTCATATTCTACTGACTCCAGGCCAACCAGTCTTAGCATTGTTTCCATAATGCCGGAAGCCAGACAGGCAGCTGCTGAAAAACTTATTTCAGCAGAATTAAGTATGTTGCGGCCAGGGATCGAACCAACGACCTACCGGTTCCGAAGCGGATGCTCAACTATAGTTGCTTAAACAAAATGTTATGGTTTAACGCCTGCTTCTACTCAATTTTAGGTCACATCGCCGGTGGAGCACTCAGGACATGTTAACGTGCTGCCACACAGAGATAAACGGAGAACTAACACGAATATCTCACCCAGTCACATTTTACTGACACCGGGCCTACCAGTCTTAGCACTGTTCCCATGATGCCGAGCGCCAGGCGGGCAGCTGCTAAAAAACGATTTTTACGACTAAGGTATGTCGCGGTGTGGGAATCGAACCCGCCACCTACCGGTTATGAAGCGGACGCTCAACCAGGTGCGCCAACGAAGCCGGTTACTTGCGCCAACGGCGTTGGTTAGGCAGATTTATCAAAGGCTAACACATTATATTCACAGCTAAAAGGAAAGAAACACTGACCACGGCGCCGGATTTCATTAGTCTGACAAGCATTGAGCAAGCAGGAGGTGACAAGGTACACTAAGGAAGCTGACGGCGATCCACTCATGTCATTGGATACTGTACGCCAGTAAGTAAACTGGTCTGAGTTTGGTCAACAAGCCAGCAACGGGTGGCGTGGAGTCAAGAAAATCAATAGGCACTTGCATCCCTGTTGATACAAGAACACGTCGGCTGGGGGTTAAAAAAGAACTCCCAAAACTAGATTTGAAAAAAATTGTTTTGAGCAAAAAAAGATATTGTTGTAATAAAGATTGGTACCTTAATGCAAACATACCCGAAATCTATGCATGAAAAGTGTTATTACGCTATGTTGAATTATCGTTGAATTATAGTGATTTGAAGCAAACGTGCAATGGGCACCCCTAACAATTGAATTATGATATTTGAACAATTCAAAATATATGAAAGCTGTGTCCTCCCCACCCTGCTTTACGGATGGGAATGCTGGAGAATAACAGATTCTGATATAGCAAAATGTTTTGCTTTTCACACCCAAAGTTTGAGAAAATTTCTAAAAATCTTTTGGCCTAACAAAATTTCTAATTCAGACCTTTTAGAAAAGTGCAAAATAAACCAGTGGAAACAATCATAACCAGAGGGGAAAGGAGGTGGAGATGAATAGGACATGTACTAAGAAGAGATACGCAGCATGCCACTAAAGTAGCCCTGCACTGGGCACCAGAAGGAAAAAGGAATTGTGGAAAACCAAAGACGACATGACGAAGAACAGCCGAAAAAAAAATGAAGACCTGGGGCTTATCCTGGAGCAGAGTCCAAAAGATGGCACAGAACAGGGAGAAGTGGAAAGACTTTGTTGCTGCCCTACATGCCAGCAGGCATAAAGGGCAGTAAGTAAATAAATGCATTCGGTAGGACAATGTTGTGCCATAGTGGTTTGCGTAAAATCTGTGTGTTTGATCAAACGATTTTAGCACCACATGCAAATTTCAATATATGAAATATTACTTGAAATGTCGCAAAGACTTGATGTAATAATATCAAAGGAAAATACATGAAATTTTATGCATAGAAAGCGTTGTTACGCTATGTTGAATTATTGTTGAATTATGATGATTTGAAGCAATCAATCGAGCATTACGCAGGGGGCAAGTTGGTTTGCGTAAATATGTGTGCTTGCTCAAACGTATCATAGTGACCGGTGAAAATGTTACTTAAAAGGTTGCAAAGACTTGATGTAATATCATCTAGTACAATAGCTTCTTCTCATTCTGCTATAAGCAGCAAGCCAAAGTTGTTGTTAACCTTTAATGTGTCGTTAGAAGTGCCATCTTAAATCATCTTTCAATAGTTTGGGTCATTATATATTTACTAAAATTCAGCAGTCCTGTTGATACAGTATTGATAAGATTGCGTATGAATAGTATTAAAAAAAAACAATAAAAAAGAGAAAAAAGTCTAGGATTTATTATCAAATAATATATGACATCTTCCCGGAGGGATACTTTTCTTTTCTTTTTTCTTTTTTTTTTTTTTGGTTTTTTGTTTGTTTGTTTGTTTGTTTTTGTTTGTTTTTTGTTTGTTGGGGTTTTTTTTATTTTGTTAGGGATGGGAGGGGGCACACCCCCTGATTTTTTTTTTTACATTCTAAAATGGGTCACTGTTAATCATTGAATTGGATGGTGCTAAGTAGGACGTGGCAAAGGGTTCGTCTGGTCATGACACAAAATGAAGAGATACTCCAAGTCCAAAACTTGTATCATCCGCAGCCAATTCAGGGTCATGAGACACACGACCAGGAGATCCAGACTATACTAGGATACGTAGTACAAGTACGAGATATAAACGGGTATCTGAATGTGTCGCTCTGGTGACCAAATGCTTGAGAGACTAAGAGAAAGGAGAACTCTGTGTTGAGAGCCTTTCAATGTAGGCTATGCGTCCATTTCAACTAGTCCAACCAAGAGGGTAACCTATACTGCTTTACATGGCCTTAAAAGAAGCAAGAATAGCCAAAAAAAACACTTTAAAGATAATTTAGATTTTTGAAAGGGGTACTCAGTGCCTCAGTGGCCATAGCTCTGGCTCTGAAACGAAATGTTGCAGGTTCAAGTCTACTTGCCACAATAAAATCACTTAATGAAAACAAAAAAAAAAAAAAAACACCATATTATGTTTACCACAACCCTGATCCCTGCGACATCCGTAGGTTGGATCAAGAGCTTAGTCCTATTGGAGACAGCCCATAAACTGGGAAGTCCGGTGTGTACACCATGCTTAGGTTAAAAAAAACCCATGACAGTTGGAAATTGAAAAAAGTAGACCACTCGGCTGCTGCCTGGGCAAAATCAAAACCCTAACACAAAAAGGTCACAGTGGGTTAATCACCTGCCTGGCCTGATGACAATATACAGAGAAATTCCGTCTCAAGGAGATCCGGTCCTACACTGTTATGGTTAGAGGGTACTGGGTAATGAATTAATTAATTGATTTTGACTTGATTATATTTCTTCTGTTTCTTACTTACCCTCTAAAAAAGGAATTATCATTATTTAAAACTCAATTACAAACAAAAACAGGAAACAAGAAACCAGACAATTGGTAAAGGAGAGAACATGATTTCAAAGCAAAAAGAGGTTGATTATGATACTGTAGACAAACACCTGGATTATAATAATACTTTTTTTTTTATTTGAATTTACTATTGTAATGAAAAACACGCACAACAAAAGCCAAAAACTGAATTGAAAATCTTAAATTAGAAAAAGACGACCCTGCACTACCTTTCCCATACTGAAATGATAAAGCACATTCATTTCAAGTAAAAAGAAAAATTATCAAAAGAATAAACAATAATATCTGACCTGTTATATCTCTATGGTGGGGGAGTTTGGAAAGTTTTGAAGATTTATGCAAAAAACAAGAAACAAAATCAAAAGATATAAAGAAGAAGAAAAAACATGGCCTTCCAACTGCCACATCTTCATATCATCAACAGCATGCAATGACAAAATTCCATTGAAATAACGCCAATGCAACATTTTTTCTGATGCTACTAGAAATTAGGAGTATAATCTTGATGATAACAGATGTTTCAATGAGGACTATCCCTTTGCACTACAACTACTATTGACACAAAAATACACTCACACACAGCAAAGGATAGATAACTGTGGAGATTAATTTTCATGGGCCCGACAATGAATAGGACAGCCCAGAAAAGAAACTGTAATGATCCCGGGCAAGGGTTAGAGCCTAAACAAATTTTCATTTGTGCAATGCTAAATTACCTACAAACATCACAAACACTATGGAAATTAATTCACGATTAAGGGTGCAATGTACAAAGGAATGGGATAATTAAATAAACATTGCCTTTTGTTGTGATAATCCCCAGATAGGTCATGTTTTTATTCTTCCTCCTAATTCTCCCATGATTTTCATCTCCCGGCCTATGCAAAAGTCACAATACTCTTCGAAACCTTGTATGTGAGTATAGTATGCTATGCTATTCAAGCAAAAGGATTCAATAGAAATTTTCTTTTTCATTTTTGTAAGTAGAATAGAATGTCAACAAAACAAACAAAAAATATGCACGCTTAATTTCATCAATTGTTAAGTGTTCTTGGGGGATTGTTAACAAAAGAAGGTCTTTGTTAATAATGAAATGAAAAAAAATGTCATGATCATACATGTTCAAGCTATATATTTCAAAACAATAAAACAAAAACAAAACTAAACAGAAAACTAGCTATGTTGTAGATTAGAAAAATGATAATGTATAAAGCAGCTTAAATTTCAAAGCTATGCAAGAAACTCACGCCTATTGCATAAACAGGGAAGAGAATGACTGCTCCACTCTACCCCCTGTCAGCGTTTATTTCTAAACTCATTCCCAATCCTGAAACTAAAACAGCTCAAGTCATATCAGCACCCACGGAAAACGGTATTATGGATGATAAGTCGAGGGAGAGGACAAAAGTACCAGATACATTCGCAAAAAGGGTGATTCCAAAGGGAAAAAAAATCTGTCAAAAAAGTACAAACATACTTATAACAATGGCTACTTTGTCCTAAGCATTCACCAGAATCCTTCCTAGGGATTTTCTACTGTGCTAAATACCAAAAAAAATATTTTAAGATTACTTTGTTTCAACATCAAGTGATCCTAGTTTGATATAAATGTTTTGAATGGGAATGGTGATTTCTTGGTTTGAAGCCCAAGTAAAGCTGAACAAAAAAAATCATGCACCTCTGACAGAGCAGGGCAAAAAAAAAGACAGAAAACAGCGAAAAAGATAGACATGTATTATAGCTTCATTGGATGAAAAGCTAAATGGCTGATAAGAAGAATAAAACAAAATTGCAGCCTTGTTTGTTTTACTACCAATTACAAATGACTGGGAGTGAGGCTACTGGCCATTCTTACAAAGCACAAATCCAAAATAATCAAGATGCAAAGGCAATAAGCTAATTGATAATGCAGGCAAATTCTGATCTACTTGTTCTCAAAGCTGGAGATATCAACCCAAAATTTAAAGTTGATATGATTTAAGGAGTTTTAATACCATGTGCAAATGAATGTTTCATTTTTTTCTGGTTACATACCTCAGTTGAGTAAATACAATATGCGCATGATATCTGGGTCATATCAAAGTAAATATACACACTCACACACAAAGACACACACACACATACATGCATGCAAATACTCTCTCTCTCTCTCTCACACACACACACACACACACACACACACACACACGCACACACACACAAACCTTAAACCAGTGTAACAAAACAAACAGAGAAATAAAAGGAAGCGCCAAATACACTGGCTTTACTATACAAACCTTTGAGCAACAGGATACATAACTTCCTCCCTTTCAAAATGGACAATGGGTGTGAGATAACCACCTTACAAACCAGCATTATTCAATGATCATTCCACTTTCTACACCTTCAAATTTCTTTCAAAGCAAACCCTAATCCTTGACGATCTTTTAGTGACACAGAGAAAAAGTTACTTCAAGTCCTTTTTTTCAGTTTCCATTTCAAAACGTTCTGTGTGTTATTACTTTACATCTGCAGCATTGATTGATTTTGAAACAGTCTATCCCTTTTGTTGTTTATCCATTATGTATAGTGCCAAGTACCTCAAGTCTTGCAAGGTGCCTGGGAGTTCATGACTGACAACTTTCCAAGGGACACCAATGTGGTTTTAAAGGCAAACCCTGATCATTTTTTTTTTTTTTTATAGAATATAGAATATTCCTCAAAAACGAAAAAGAAAAAAAAAAGACTTGAAATCTTAAGAAGTGATGATCTTTTATCAATCCATATTTGTGACACTAAGAGTTTTGGCCAAATTATCTTCACTCTATTTAAACCTGATATCTTATATGGACTGAATTCCATCTTGAATACAATTCATAAAGAGAGAATATAGACTTTGAAAATTCTGTCCTTTACTCAATTTCAATCAAGGTACTCCGTGGCAGAAGGTAGGCATGTTGAGCACTGGCTACAACAGTTGGTAAGTTGATAGCCCTGACAAAAAGAGGACGTCTTTTAAATATTTAGAAATAAATAAACAAAATTGCAGCCACCCTTAAAGAAGGAAATTCATCATTGACCAGAGTGTCAGGGGCAACATATTACTCTAAGCAAAAATCCATTAGAGAAAAAGAAAACCAATTTCAATTTGTTTATTATCATTGTCATGCTTAGGCAATTTGTGAACCAATTTAAATCATCGTTTGAAAAAAAGAAAAAAACAGTGAAGTGAAATAAGAAATACTCTGCTATTTCACCACATTTAAAAAAAAAAGATGACTTGTACAGGCAAGCATCATTGTTTGCTCGCTTGGAATTCACTGAATCCATTCACTTCTTAATCCTCTGCAATTTTGGCCAAATTAAACACAACAAAGTTTTTCAGGTACTGAAAAAAATGGCTTAGTCATTGCGTCAATTTGTAGCATGGATTTCCAAGGGGAAAAAAAAGAACCCTCAAAGATGCAAAGTCAACAGTTAATAGCAACAAAAGTAGAAAAAAGAGGATAAAGAAAGACAACATTGATATTATGGGATAGATATTGCATCCACCAGTAGAACAAATTAAAAGAAAAAGGTGTTAAGTTTCTCAAGAGAACCCTCAAACACAACTATTCTGATTACCCCAAAGAAGGTCACAAAGATACTCAACAGAAGTTGAGAGAGGAACAATTAGACGATTTATTTCTTTACATCAGTTGACATAATCAGATCAGGATACATGTAGCAGGTAGTTTACATTTGCTTTATAGAGGAATATAGCCCCAAATATAGGTTTGATACTAGGGCCGATAAATAATATTTGTCTAAATATCAGCACACTTAAAGAAATCCTGTACAAATTCATACAGTAGTTTTATGAGCCTTGCTCAACTTGAAAATATAAGGCCTGCAGTATCAATCATAAATCATTTATTACACTGTCATGGGCTAATAAACTCAAAATGGCTTAGTCAAATATCCCCATGAAAAAAAATGCTTGTAATGTTACTACATAGTCAGTCCGAGCATAACAAATTCATTATAGTGCCAGTATGAAAGATTTTAAAAGGACGCTTATTACGACAATCTTCCCACAGCAAAAGACAAGTTCTAATTCTAAATACTGGTAATTATCTTTTCTTGTAATGTTGGGGAAATATAAAATACAACATATGACACAGTCAAAGTAAGAAAAGGTGAAAAAGCATTTAAATTTTTAAAGATGACAATTCACAAAACTGAATGAAGGGCTTAGATGTCCTAGAATATCATATTTGTTTGTCAAGAGTATCAAGTGTCAAACTATGAGAACACAAATAGAGGTATGATAAGCACTGTATCTCTCAAGAAATATATTTCATGCACAAGATAAGCATTCCAGAAATCATCTGGTTCTGATGGTAAGGTGACATATTGCGTTTCATCAATTGATATATAAGTAAATATTTTCTTGAATGCTAGGATGATTTTTACATTACCATGATCAAAACATGACATTTTGTCCTAAATCTCTCCGTAAAAAAAATATCACAATTGTTTCAAAAACATGACTCATTGCAAGTACAATTCAGCTGTGTGACAAGGAAAATGCATGAATCGAGCTGTAGAGAAGCCGTGAGATTGCAGTTAATCTTCCTTGGCTGAACCCTTGTCAGCTGGGTTGGGCAGTTTCACAAGGGAAGGCTCCACATTCCATATTTCCTTTGCGTACTCACTTATTGTCCTGTCACTGGAGAATTTGCCAGATGCTGCTACGTTGAGAACAGCCTTCACAGCCCACTTCATAGGGTCCTATAGGGAAAAAATACTCCCATATTAAAATCCAAAACTTGTTATCTTATTCACGGTTCCCACAGAGTTTGAAAATCGAATACTGAAATTCATTTTTCAAAACCTCTGAATATTGAAACATCCACTTCATTAGTTATCAGGCATTTCTTTGTTCATATGCATGTAAAACAGAACACTCACACAGCAAAAATAGCTTTACCCTTGAAATCATGAACTTAAATACCCCTGGAATCATGAATTTGAAATTCTTTTTTTTCCAAATCTCAAAAAAATGGATTTATGTAGCATAAGAGAAATGTGGCACCTATGCGATTATCTTTGGCATTCCCTTTGCTGATGCTTTTTTCCACATGAAATGCTCATCGACAACTACCTGGAAATGTAGCTTCAGCCTTTTGAAATACATTTTCAAAGGTTCTTTTCAGTCTTTAAATTGTAACCGCTCCAAAATGACCAAATTCTATTCAGATAAATGACAATTAGTTCTCTATGAACTATAAGGGTGAGGAAATGCCAATTAACTCATCAATGGCTTCCAACCAGTCTTGCCCCTCCAATCTTTAGAGTAAATTGATCCATCTGAGGTATGAGTCTTTCTTTTAAATGTTGCTAATGTTGCAAAGAGCTCAAAGGTGTGATCATTTTTATCTTAGATTGTTATGGTATAGGGCACTCCCAACAATTTGATTATAATATTTGAACAATTCAAAAGTGGAAACAAATGAAATAAGAAGATGATGCAAGCATAACTCATTGTACTTAATCTCACCTTGAACAACTCTGCAACCTTATCTTGACAATCCAAATAAGCTCTGAAGTCAGCACACAAGGCAAATCTGACATTGACATACAAAAAATACATATATATAAATGCCAAAGCCAAGACCAAACTTTTATTATTCATTTCTTTTCTCAGCACTTAACTTTCTCATCTTTTCCTTCCTCATAAAATTTATAAGATACTAATGTACATAGAATAAAAAAGCTCTTGGTGTGTGAGTGTGCATTGTAGTCTAGTGGTAGATAATTTCATATGTAAGGCTCCATTCAGACTTAACCATCTTTACCAACCATGGCCCGGCTAAGCAGACGTTTTGAATGATGAATTTTGGGAGATAATGATAATAGGTTGAAAGGATCCAACGAGCTCAGGGTTTCCTCATGTTCAAAAATCAAATAGATTCCATGTAATAAGGTTAGAGCCAAGAAAGGCCACCATTCAAATAGTAGGACAGCATCGTGTAACATCCTTTTATCGACCATGACCTATGTTTTTTTTTCAAAGTCCCATAGATTATCAATACAAGAATAGGATTACTATAGCTATCAAGGAAACAGCGATGCCTACAAAGGTGTGTTGCAGAGTAAATCATAGACAACAAGGGTAAATCTTAGGCTTTTGGCTATGTTTTTCTTCATTAACAAATTGAAATCAACTCCAGAGTTTGTCTATTGAAAGAGAGGAATTACGATTGGTAACAATATAATGCAAAATATGAAAGAGAGCAAATAAGATTGGTAACAATATAATCCAAAATAGTCTTGGTTAAAAGATTCAATGAAAGACAAGTAACTCTTCTACAACCCCTTTCAAACTCTCTGACCATAGCGGTGAAAAAGATGATATATAGATCGGAAACAAAGACAGTTTTCTATTCAAACCACATTGGTCACAGGCATGCAATGAAGGAGCTTGCTACCATCTATCATCGGTACCTGTCATTGTTCAGCAGGCCGTGGTAAAGCTCACAGAACAGGCCGGGGTCTTCAGGGCAGAAGTAGCCACTGTTGAGTTGATCTAGGGCTTGTTTGAGTTCACTGTCCGATTCATAAAATGCTTTGGGGTCGTAACTGAAAATGGAAATGGCACAGCGTAAGTTGATATTAACACTATGGTTGGGCCTGTTGATGTTAATGGCCATTCCTATAAAGTGCATGATAATAACCCCGTGAGTCATAGCTACCCACTCATCTCATCTCATTCCCTTTTCACAAAACTCAGCATTTCCTGTTACCTGTTACTTAACCTCAACCCCTCTCCCCCCCCCCCCCCAACCCAGACACACACTCACCTGCCCTCTCCTAATCTACCTAAAATCCTGATGGACCAGTGTATAAAGATCAGCAGTTGCAGTAGCCTCCATGGCATTAGGTTATCATTGTACCGTGTTGTCTTATGCAATGATGTGACTGAGTTAGATATTGGTGTTGAATTCTCAATTTATCTCTGTGTGGCAGCATGTTAACATCACAAGAATGCTACGCCAGTCATATGGCCTATCAAGTGTTGAAAGAGCGTGTGTTAAACCTAATCGTTAAAGCATTTTTTCTTTCCCGGTACTGTCTAGGGTGTCAAGGGGCTATATAATAATATGACCTGTCACACCAAACCAAGAGATAACATTATTAGGAGACCTAAATGCCGAAGTAGGAAAAAATAAAGATAGTTGCTTTGGAGCAATAGGTAGAGAAGGAGAAGAAGTAGAAAGCCCAAATGGCAAATTGCTACTAGATGTTTGCATTCGCAACCATCTCAAAATTGCTAATACATTCTTTAAACATAAAGATATACATAAATGGACAAGAGTGTCG
>JAUEKY010299257.1:1442-20415 GCA_031833965.1 Scyllaea pelagica | reverse complement strand
TCTCTCTCTCTCTCTCTCTCTCTCTCTCTCTCTCTCTCTCTCTCTCTCTCTCTCTCTCTCTCTCTCTCTCACCTTCCCTCTCCCCCCCCCCTCCCCCTGATGAGAATTTTATCATTGTAGATTGAGCTACTCTAAAAGTTTATGCCTCTAACTGTGTTTATTTTTTGTTCTTGTGTGTTGTTTTCATTGAATTAGTAGAAATGTCACTCAAGGTATTTACCTTTTTTTTCTCTCTCTTTTTCTTTGCACACAGAAGAGTTGAAGACTTCCACCAATCAAGCACCTTCTACCCATCCAAGGGAGGTGATGACTACGAACAGGTACTCCGAGATTACGGCCATAGTCAACGTGAACGGCGGGAACGAGACCATAGCCCTCGTCACTCTGTTGATCGTAGGGATGATCACTCACGGCGTAGCTCAAGGGACCACTCGCTTGACCGATATGACGACCGATCTAAAGATCGGCAAGTTGATTTGCACAACAGCCGTGACACGAGCCCCAGCAGTGATCATAATTCCTACCATTCAGACAGCCGTTTCCGATCGTCCAGAGACAAATATTCTACCTCCAGAGATCGCTACGAAGACAAGTCTGAGGACAAGGATATCATCATGTCCTCCTCCCCACTGTACCTCAATCATAGCCATGACAGTGATTTCCATCGTCGCCGTTCTCGATCTCAGACTCCGCCCACCCCAACACAAGAGGACTCCTACAACAAAATGTATTACATGGAGGATTATAAGCGTGCTGTGACTGAAGGGGATTACAATTCTTTCACTGGTTTGCAGAAGAAGAGGGATGTTGAAGATTCTAACAAAGTGAAATCGTGGTCAATAAAATTGGGTGATGAAGTGGCGAAAACCGCTGAGAAAAGTCGTAAACGAACTCATGAAGAATCTGGCCTCAGTGATCGGAGTGGAGTGGAAGTTAAGGTGTTGAGAAAGATTGAGAAGACAACTAGTAAAGACAAAATGCGATTGATTTATGAGCAGTTGAATATGAAAAGTGGTCGTACTTTGAAGAAAGGTAGCCCGATATCTCCAGGCAGCCATGGGGATTCTGAAAACGGTTCTGTCAGTGAAGGAGATCTACACCATCTTCACCAGGAGAAGGAGCAGCTCCTTCTTGAGTTGCAGGAGCTCCACGAAGAGGGCACGGGCACGGGCACCAGTGATACCGACTCTCCTCGTTCTGCTAAGGTGAAATCTGTCGCTGTGAAAGAAGCTTTATCTATCTCAGGGCGAAATCCTGCCGATAAGAGGCGGGACGAGCGTTCTAGGAAAGTGGAGCTGAATCATAAACTAAGTGATAAGAGGTTCAGTGGGAGCAAAGTCGAGAGGCTGAGTTTGAACGATGACCTAGGATCCTTGCGGGAAGACAAAAATCTAGGAGAGGAAAGGGAAGAAAACAGTGATTTAGAACTTGATTCAGGTACAAAACACGGGAAAAGAAGACGCCTGGACTTTCGGGACAGCCAAAGGAATTTCCATAACAGTGTGGAAGGCAGTGATAATGAGGAATTTGAGGGTAATTCTGACAAGGATTTGAATTCTGCATTAAGTGATCGTGGCGTCTGTGATAGTGTGGAGTCCAGATCGGTGGTTACCAAATTATTTGATAAGGACAGTGACAAATTGCTGGACGGCCTGTCTTCTTGTGATACTAGGGACCTGTCTAAGGATAGGCTGACGGATAGAGATCTTCCTGTGATAAAACATCGTCGCTCCTCATCCAAAACACAGCCACACTACAGTGAGTTTAGGGAAAGTCCTGTGGGTCGGTTTAGTCCTGCCGTTAGTGAAGATCATACCCAAGACTCAGTCACATCTGAAACTTCGTTCACAGAAAAAAGCTTCTCCATCCAACATCGCTCTCCTAGCCCTTGGCAGTGCTCACCGCTCAATTCTCCTTTGGATAAGGATAACAACTCAGAAAGTGAACTCAATTCCTTTAAGGATTACGTACCACCGGATGAACCTTTGCCAGAGGATGTTCTCTCAGAGGACGAATTGAGTGATCCATCGCAGGTTCCGGGAGAGCCGTCATGGGAAGAACGTATTCGGGCCATCGATGAAATTCTCAACATGACCTCTAATTCGAAATCTTCAGATGCTTGCTTACTAGCCACTTCACTTTCCAACAAGGATTTGACAAACAACAATGAGAACTCCCAGTCCTTGTATTCCAAGTATCGTATTCGTAAAAGAGAAAGCGCTTTACCCCTCGGAAAGGAAGGTTTACTGGCCGAGAAAAAGCCAGAGCCATCTGTGATAATGCAACAAGTATTGGCAAAGAAAAGTATTCTGGATCAGGATTACAGGCGACTAGAACAAATGAATGAAAAATACGACCCCCGAGAATTATTGCACCAGAAAGATAAGAATGTGGATTTGTCTTTGTCTTGTGTGAAAGTGGAAGCTGATTCTGTAATGGATATGAAAAGTGAAGACGCTGGAGTAAAACCTGTGGTTTTTTCATCATCTTCATCGGTTTTTTCGTCTGAATCTTCATTGTCACATCCAGTGACCATGTCACCATCTATGCTTCAACCCACTGTCACCACAATTTCAACAGGCTCATATGAGACCACGCTGTCAACGTCGAATGTGTACACCTCTGTGGTTGTCAGTTCAGTCTGCACCAATTCTACCTTATCTGCTGACTCTATTCACAAATCTGAAGTTGGTCGTAATTCAGAGAATGAGCCTACCTCAGGAGTAAAAAAGGATTTAGACTGTGTACAGAATGTGTCTCTCTCACCAAAACACTATCCATCATCATTGCCCTCATTATCATTACCATCATCCTCATTGTCATCATCATTCCCCATGTCACAATTATCACCAGTGTCATGTTCAAAGCCCTTATCAGCCGTCTCACCCCATCATACCTCCTCATTGTCCTCCAAAGCCCTCAGTACAGCATCACCCTCTATATCATCAATATCCTGCTCTTCCTCATCAGCAAAATCCCCATTAAATTCCTCATTGTCCCTCCCCACGTCATCCTCATCATCACTGCAGCTATCATGTGTTGCAAAGTCACCCTCATCATCGACAGCTGCATCATCATCGTCCCGTTACAACCCCTCCCATTCATCCTTGTCCCCGAAACACGTGTCCTCAAAGCACTCTCAATCTTCAACCCTAACCTCCCCATCATCTATGTCCGCCCCCTTGTCCTCCACCCTCCAGCCCTCCTTACCTGTTAATGAAATGCCCAGTGGGACCTCGGCGGCCACCCCATTCACTCAGGGACCAGACAGTAAGTCACAACTGACACCCACGCCAGGCCAGGAGGCTCCACACCTTTACTCCCCCTCATTTACCCCTGAAAAGTATCGGTCGGGTCACGGCTGCCCCCAGGTCCCTCCCTTGGACCTGAAGCAAAATGACCTGCCCAAGCTGACCAGTAGTAAAAGGGAGGAGAAGCTGCACGACCTTGCATTGGATGAGGTGAAGAAAGAAGATGCTGACAACTCTGATGACAATGACCTTGTGAAGAAGACAGATTTCTGCAAAGACCGAGTCATATCCGAGCCTGAAATAGAGTCTCCGTTGTCAGAGAAGTCTGAAACGTCCAGTACGGTGTCGTTGTCGACGCTGGACACCAAGCTTCAAGGGAAAGGCCCCCACCAGCTGAACCCCCTCAGTGTCCACGTGGAGGACTCGAATGCCCCATCAAGCCCCAGCCCTGCGAGGCCCAGCCCTGGCATTGCTGATTGCAAGGAAGACCTTGTCCACTTGATGAGGGACAAATTGGAGCAAGTGCCCTCCAAGAAGGAATCCTTGGCAGGGAAGGACGGTGATGGAATTGCTGAGATGCTCTGCAAGCCCAAAGAGAATGGCCCTGTTTCCATTGGGGGCGAGTGTCACACTGTGATGAGTGTAACAAGCAAAGGGAATCTGGAAAAGAAAGACTTCAATTCTATTGACGATCCTTCAATATTTCAGAAAGAAAAGGACGCCACTTTGACCAATCTAAACGACAGTTGCTCAAAGGTAGTTTCAAAACCGGTTACTGCCTCTTCAATAGCCCCTTCCCCATCCTCTTCATCATCCTCATCAGTTCCGAGTTCCTCATCATCATCAACAACGTCATCTGTCACATTTTCGTCCTCATCGTTGTCGTCCCACAAGTTGAAATGTGATGGAGACAAGAGTGAAAAGAAATCTTCCAGCAAGTCCAGCTCCCACTATTCCAAGATGGCCACCAGCAGCAAAGCGGAGCCCCTGTTTGCCCCAGATGTGAAGCTGGAGCAGAGTCAGAAGCACGATTTGAAACACCAAAGCACAAGTAACCTCAACAAAGATAAGAGCTCCTCTTCAAACAGCTTGAAAACACCTGGCAGTGGAACATCGGACAAGAAGCCCCCTAAGACACCGGTGAAGGACAGTGGTGAGAAGAACAAAGACTCTGATGATAAGTCAGACAAAAAGCCTGATGCCTGTAGCACAGACAAGAATCGGCACGATTCGACTGCCAAGGCTAAAGATGGCGATAAGGGGAAGGTGAAAGATAAGAAAGACCAAGGCAAAGATGATGGGAAAGGGAAGCAGAAAGAGAAAGACAAAGAGGAGAGTAAGGTTGAGAAGAACAGTTTTGAGAGGAAGGGGGACAAGAAAAAGGAGGAGAAGAAGGCAGATAAGAAACCGTTGTCAAAAGAAACAAAGGCAAGTGGAGATAGTAGTAAGAGAGACAGCAAATTGAACAAGATAAAGGATAAAGTGAAGGAATCCAGCAAAGACAAGAAACTGATTCCTAGTCTATCTTGTGTCAATAAGCACTCCGATTCGCCGGTTAAGCAGGACAGCAAATCCAGCAAGCCAGAAAGTAAAGAGGGCAAGTCTAAGGCAGAAGCAACGTCTAAAGATGCAGGTTCCTTCAAGAACGAGAGGGAGTCATCGGCAGGAAAGTTTTCAGCAGATAACAAAGCTGCTTCCAAAGTGGAGGCAAAGTCTAAGTCTGATACCAAAGCTAGTAAGACTACAGCGGAGGGAAAAGATGATGGTAAGGATAACACTGCCTCCTCATCATCCTCCTCAGTGAAGAAAACTAGTGATGTGAATAAAAGTAAGTCAGAGAAGGAAAACAGCAAATCCTCCCACGGAAGTCACAAGCACGCGGATAAACTGCAGAAACAGAAACAGAAAGAGGAGGAGAAGTTGAGGTTGAAGGAAGAGAAAGAGAAACAGAAAGAAAAAGAAGAGAGAGAAAGAAAGGAAAAGGAGAGAGAAAGGGAAGAGAAAGAAAAACAGAAGGAAAAAGAGCGGCTGGAAAAGGAGGAGAGAGAAAGGAAAGAGAGAGAGGAGAAAGAAAGGTTGAAGAAAGAGAAAGAAGAGAAGGAAAGGAAAGAAAAAGAGGAAAAGTTGAAACGTGAAAAAGAGGAGAAGGAAAGGAAAGAGAGGGAAGAAAAGCTGAAAAGGGAGAAAGAAGAAAGACAAAAGCGAGAGAAAGAAGAAAAAGAACGTAAAGAAAAGGAGGAAAGGTTGAAGAAGGAAAGGGAAGAAAAAGAGAGAAAAGAAAAAGAGGAGAAAGAACGCCTGAAAAAGGAAAAAGAGGAGAGAGAAAAACAAAAGGAAAAGGAACGGGAGGAGAGGGAGAAACAAAAGCAGAAGTTGAAAGAGGAGAAGGAGAGACGAGAGAAAGAAGAGAAGGAAAAGGAAAAGCAAAGGGCGAAGGAAAAAGAGAAAAAGGAGAAAGAAAAGAAGGAAAAGGAAAGGAAGGAGAAAGAGAAGAAAGAGAAAGAAAGAAAGGAGAAAGAGAAAAAGCTGAAGGAGGATAAATCAAAGAAGGAAAGGGAAAAGGAAGAGAAATCAAAGAAGGAGAAGGAGGAAAGAAAAGAGAGGGAAGAGAGAGAGGAGAAACCAGAAAAATCAGAAAAGAAGGAGAAGAACAAGGAAGACAAGAAACCACCTCCAAAAAAGCCAAAGCGAAATGAGCTGGCTGCCTTATTAGATAGTAACGACGCTTTCCAAATGACTTTCACTTCTATGTATGATCGTGTGAAGACTCAGAGAAACCGCGAGCCAGACACGCCCAAAGCAGAGAGAACCCCCAAGTCTTCTTTTGACAAATTCAAACAGAACCGTCAAAAGAAGGGCAGCAAGGTGAAGTCATCTCTTTACTCATACGGGAGCACCTCTGAGCAGAGTGACGACAATGATGACGATGATGATCTGAGTGACCTGTCGGAATCAGAATCGAGCCAGAAGGCAGAGCCGGTGAAAGAAAGCAAACCAAAGACCAAACAGATCAAGAAGAGACCACACTTTTCCTCTTCCTCTTCCTCTTGCGAAGAGGACGACGATGCACTGCTTCGAGCTACCAAACCCAAAGGAAAGAAAACTGACAAATTTAATGAAATATTCAACACTTCAGAATCTGAAAATGATGGGAATTTCCTCTCAGGAGCAGGTAAATCAAAGCTAGAAAAAAAGTCAAAGAGCAAACCTGTTGCAAAGCGAAGAAAAACCAGAGAAGACTCTTTGGATTCTCTGACTTCTCATGATGAGTTCATCAAACCCAACCAAAAGTCAGCTAGTCAAATCTACTCCTTGTCAAGCTTAACTGAAACTAGTCAGGACGATGAGATGGAATTGTCGGACACAGGAGAAAGCGCAAAATCGGTGAAGGTCAAGAAGAAGAAAAAGAAAATGAAACCCTCACCCAGTGAGCAGAGAGACTCTTCTGTTGAGTCTGTTACGAAGAAGGGAGTGAAAACAGACAGGGACTCATCTGCTGAACCAATCACCAAAAAATCATCGCCCAAGGAAAAGGATGAAGTCAAGAAGGCGAGTAAATTGGACACTAGTGGCAGCAGTATTAAAAGTGAGACATTCAAAGCAGGGAAAGAGGAGAAGAAGAAAAAGAAAATTATAGAGAAAGAGAAAGAAGATGGCAAGAAGTCTGAGGTGAAAGCAGTAGATGAAAAATCGAGTAAAAACTTGAAAGGAGACAGTGATGATTTGAAGAAGAAAGATAGCGATGAAAAGAAGAAAAAGAAAAAGAAGAAATTTGACCCAAAAGAGGAGGAAGAACGCGTCAACTCTCTCATAACCAAAGTGTATGATAAAAAGCCAGAGAAGGAAGAGAAGAAGAAGAAGTCCAAGCCCATCATTGACAGCGAGTCTGATGATGTTCCCGTGTCAGAGAAGTCGATGGATCTGAGTGACCACAGCCTGCCGGAACCAAAACCATCCTCCAAAGACAAGCCGAGTGAGTCACCTGTGAAGTCGAAAGACAAGCCGAGTGAGTCACCTGTGAAGTCAAAAGACAAGCCTAGTGAGTCACCTGTGAAGTCTAAAGACAAGCCGAGTGAGACACCAATGAAAAGCAAAGATAAATTTGGTGAGTCACCTGTGAAAGCCAACAAAGACAAAAAGGAAAACCAGGAACAAAAATCCCTGTCTATGAAAGAGACTGCAGTGAAGAAAGAAGATCCGGCAACGGAAACCGTTCAGACTAAGAAAGAAGGGAGAGAGGCCAAAGTAGCGAAGCACCAAGGTTCTAAGCCTGTCTCTTCTGACACTGTGAAGAAAGAGAAAGCAGAGGTGGAGAAGAAAAACAAAGAAGAAGCTGAGAAGAAGAAAGATCAGGTGAAGAAGAAGAAAACTACTGAACCTAAAGTTGACACCAAAGATTCGTCAAAAGAAGGGGAGAAAGTTACTGAAGAAGGAGATTACAAACCGCCTAAGAAGAAGAAAAAGAAGAAAGAGGATTTGGTTGAGCAAGAGAAGCCTGTGAAACCATCTTCACATGAGAAAAAGGATTCTGAAAATTCTCACAATATGATCGAAGACAGGAAGAAAGAACTGCAGCCATCATCTGGCCATCAGGAAAAGATTGTGGATGAGTTTGTCAGCTTCTGGGGTCACCCCAAACCTGTCCTCATTCCAAAAAGGCTGAAGGACTCAAAGAAGCCGGAAGATGATGATAAGGGTAAAAAAGATTCCAAAGAAGACATTCTGAAATCCGAAAAAGAGGACAGCCTTGTCAAAGAAGAGGCTAAACCAAAATCAGACAGTGATGGTAAAGATAAAGCAGAAGGCGAGGACAAGACCAAATCTGAGAAACCAGAGCCTGCCATTCCTCCAAAAACAGAGCCAGATTCCCCTGAAGAGATTGTTGTGCCAATCTCCGAGGCTGAAACTACAGTCATCACTGAATCAGGACCTCCCTCAAGTGAGCCAGAGAGCCTGGTCATCCAAGAAGACAATTCTGATGATTCACCAAGCACGCCCAATGAGACCAATGAAACAGCCATCGGCATGTCTGTGGAAATTGACGATGATGATTACCCATCCCTTGTCATCGATGAGGTGGAAGACAACACGCTGTCCAACAAAAAGATGACCAAGAAAGACAAGAAGCTGTTGAAGAAGCAGCAGGAGAAGGAGATAAATGATCGAATGACCGAAGTGATTGACAAGGTGGCTAGATCGGGGCCCAGTGAAGATGAAGACAAGGACAGTCCTCTGACCATTGAGAGTAATGATGACAAGGAGCTTCTGCTGTCTGACGTCATCAGCCAACTCAATTATGACAGCAAAACAAACAGACCAGAAAGAAAATCTTCTGTCGTCTCAGATATTATCTTTCCAGACAAAGAGGATAAGAAGAGCAATAAACAGACTGATAGAATATCTAGTCGTGACAAAGATCAAAAAGAAGACAAAGCCCCTTTGATTACTGGGAAGAAAGATCAAGATAAAAAGAATGAGCCTGTAAAATCATTTGATTTGCAAGATGAGGAGACAAAGAAACGAGATGAGGATATATTGAAATCTCTTGCTGCTCTTTGTGACCCCAACATGGGCAAACAAGCGGTTATTGAAGACGTACCGGCCAAACCAACAGAAGAAGAACTGAGAAAGAATGAAGAGGAAATAAGAAAGAAAGCGGAGGAAGAGAAAAGGTTGGCAGAAGAGGCAGAGAAAGCAAGGAAAGAGAAAGAAGAACAGGCTATGAGAGAGGCTTCAGATGAAGCGGCAAGAGCTGTCGAGTCATTGCTGGAGTTCCAGAGTGGATTTGAAGTTGAGCCAATGGGTGTCGGGGAACCAGAATTGCCTCCTCTTTACATTGAACCAGCGGAGAAGGAGCCACCGCCTACCCTTGAGCCCAGCAAGCCGGACCCAGACAGTATTTCTGTCCTCTCTACCAGCACATCCCTTCCAGAGAAGACAACCATTTCTCTTGATGACAAACTCCCATCGTATCAAGACAAACGCTTAGAAGATGGCAAGGATTCAGGAGACAAAATGGATCCATTTACACTGTTGCCACTGCCTCCGTCTCACACCGACCTCAACACTGTGCCTGCCTCTGTATTCCAGTCAACCCAAAGAAATTCAACAGGCATGGCCAAGGAGAAAACTCCAGAGCCGTCCAACATACCACCCATTCCTCAGGCAATGCAGTGCCCACAGATACCTATTCAGTCACCCCAGAAACCTATCCCATCTCCGCAGATGTCCATGACACCAATATCGACATCCATGCAATCTCCCCAAAGGCAGATGCAATCCCCGCAGAGACAAAACCAGTCTCCTCAAAGACAAATGCAGTCACCCCAACGAATGCAGTCCCCACAGAGACAGATGCAGTCACCCCAGAGGCAAATGCCCTCCCCTCAAAGATCCCTGCAATCTCCACAACGCTCCATGGTTTCGCCACAACTTCCCATGCACTCACCTGGAGCCAACATGCCTCCCAACCAGAGAAATCCGTTTTTCAAGCAGGAGGTGAAGACTGAGAGAAACTTCCTGTCCCCCAAGAGAGAGATGCCATTCAGCCCACCCGGCCACCCTCCACTGGAGACCTCTACAATGCAGTCCCACCGAAGAGGATCTGGGGGATACCCTGATGCGCCTACGCTAGATATGAAAGAACCAATGTACCAGCGCAGAAAATCTCAAGAACTCCCATCAGAACCAGTCTTCCCCGGCCCAAGAAGAAACACCATTTCTATCCCAGATGGAGCTACCACAGTGGCCAATCTGGACATGAAATTTCCCCCACGACCAAATGTTGGGCCAGGGAATGGGAGAGAAGGGCCCATCAACCCTCCAAATCAGTCCACTCTCCCAGCCCCAGTGTCGATATCTTTGGACAATCACCCACCACCTAAGGCACCCATAGAGAAGAATTTCCAGGCTCCAATGAGAAACTTGACTGTGCCTCCTCACCAGGAGAATCTGATGTCTCCCAGGCAGAAATCGCCAGGCAATCCTCCTTTCAAGGACAACGGACCACATGACATGCTCCGCCCACCAATGAAAGGAGCTTTCCCAACACCGAGGGGAATCTTCCCAGACCAAAGATTGCCACAGCCCAGAGGGAATGCGCAAGAGCTGCCCTTCATGCCTAACAAAGGTAACTTCCATGGAGAAACACCTTTTCCACCAAAACATCTGGAGCCAGGTGTCAAAGGCCTTCCAGGCAATCCCCCCTTTGTACCCAAGGACCCTGTTCACTTACTGGGGAAGCTACCACAAGAGTCCAATATTTTCAAACCTGCAAAGAACCAAGAGCAGATAGTGCAGCATATGACGAAGGGGATGCAGCCTCCTCCCATCACAGAGCCAGGCTATCCTCAGTTGAAGAATATCCCCCAGCCCGTCATCCATGACAATGCACATCACAACCAGGCGCCCAGTCAGCCCGTTGATTTTCTGCTCAATTCTCCACCACCCCGAAGCAACCCTGGGTTCTTCTCGTATCCTCCTACCTCAGAGCCCGCCAAGCCAGTGGGACCAAAGCTACCGGAAGCTGCAGAACCCCAGCAGAACCGTGATGTCCATTTCCACCCGGAGTCACGCTCTAGGTTTACAGACATAAACCCGCCGGTGACAAGACCTGGTTTCCCACCATCTTTCTACAAAGAACCCGTCCCCAAACCGTATCCCGATGTTAGTAACATTCAGCAGCAGCAACAACAATCACAGCTGCATCGCCAACAACAGCAACAACAACAGCAGCAACAACAACAACAACAACAACAGCAGCAACAGCAGCAATCTAATGTTCCGTCTTCACCCCTTGAAGATGACAAGAAAGGAGGAGCTGCTAAGAAGCGCAAGAGGAATAAGAAATCTACCAAAGAAGATCGGGAAGCTGCTCTGGCTGCACAGCAGGCAATAGAGGAGAGTGTGCAGGCCAATGTGGAGTCTATTCACAAGGCTCTGAATGCACACCATCAAAGAGCTGCTGCAGAAAAGGCCGGGCTTGTTGGAGTGAGTGATAAGAAGGTTATTGATGCCTATGACTTTGATGCTCAGGCCAGCCAAGACATTGAGAACATTGAAAGCCACCAGCTGACCATTGAGCCAGAAACAAGAGGCACAAGGTCTACGCGTGGAGGAGAGAAAGGCAGAGGTCGTGGAAGCCGAGGGAGGGGCAGGAGGGGTAGAGGAGGAACAGGACTGATGATACAAGACAATCACGATCCACTGATGCCAGTTGGTCACCAGGGCATGCTACCTCATCTTCAGCACCCACATCCACCACCACATCAGCCACCTTTCCACCACCAGCTTCATCCCCCAGGGGGTCTTCAACCCCACCCAGGCTCTCAACCCTCTTTGTCCAAACAGCCTCCGTTCCCCCACTCTATCCACCCACCCACATCCCACCCCTCATCCATACCACCCATTCCTCACCCATCTCAAATGCCACAGCCTTCACCTGTGACCCCATCACCCCCTGTCACCCACCCTGCCCCAATATCCCAGCCTTCATCCCTGGCCCATCATCCTCCAGCCCCCCACCATCCTATCACTTCCCATCCTCCTCCTACATCTCATATCGGACCTGCTTATCCACCACAACCATCCAACTCAGACCCAGGCAGACTGAACACTGCCACAGAGTGGTCGCCAAAACCTTACAGCCTGCAGCAAGATGCCTTATCCCAGTCCAACAAACCAACACCTTTCAAATCAGATGTCCTTAGTCCCGAGTCTAAAACAGACCTTGACTCGTCCTACGGTGAGGCCGAGCTCGTCATCAACTTGGACGATCAACCACCGAGCATTGAAGGGAAAGAAAATCAGTGCAGCGTGAACTCTGATGACGTTGACGATCAGAATGGGTCTGTGACCTCTCCAGCAACACCCACAAACAAAACTCAACGATCAACCAGACCACGCAAGAAGACAGACTACAAAGCCATTGCGTCTGGCCAACCTCCACTGCCAAGGACATCTCGGTCTGGCGGATCACCAAGAGGAAGACCAATGGAAGCCCAGTCTCCCAAAAGCGGAAGTTCTCCCAGAAACCGCAGTGCTGAAAACGTCAGTTCTTCACCTGTTGTCAAACTGGAAAAACTGGAAGTGCAGACAAGGGCGAGGAGAAACAAGGAGTTGAGTAAGAAAGAGGAGGGAGGAGAAGAATTTGCACCCATGACTAACGCCGCAGAGGATTGGAAACCATTGAAATCAAACGTAGAGGATTCTAAACCTGTGTCGAAAGAAAATGTGTATGAATTCGTGGACAATGAGCAAGATGCAAAGTTGGAGCCTAATATTCTGAGGCTGACAAGGGAGAAGAAGAAGAGAATCTCTGATACTTTCTCTACCGACACATCGGCCAGCAAACCGCCCACCCAGCCACCTCAGCCCCCATCCACCGTCATCGACCTCATGCCAGGCTCCCCGGAGTCGTCCAGCAGTACGCTGGGGTCATTCAGTGATTCCAAGAAGGAAATCGACAGCCCCCTGCCGAATCCCCCATCTGCCAGCGAGGAGTCCAGGTCTTCTCTGCTCAGCAACGTAGATGCTGTGATCGACGCTGTGTCCAAGGGTATCCTGGGCCCTGGTGGTGAGGGCAACTCACAGGCAGAGCCCGCCCTAGAAACAAGTAAGGATGATTTTACATTGGTTTTTCTGTCATTCACTTATGGCCTTTTCTTCTTGTTATGAATACCTATAGGTGGACATGTTTCACCTGCTGTCATTGGATTTCAATTTTGTTTTGTATGGAATGTGTTGTATGTTTCAGTGATACCTTAAATCAATGTATGTAGGTGAGAGAAGGGAGGGAGAATGAAAATAAGTCAGAACCACACAGAGAAAAAGGGTTTTGTTTTCTTTTTCATTGTTAATGGAAATTTTTAAAATATTTTTCTGGTTGATGTATGATGCTAGGAGCTGTTGAATATACAAAAAATAATAAGGAGTAGGAGCAAAGATATCATATTAGGAAGAAATTTATTTGGACTTTGTTTCTTTGTATTGATTTTTAAAGAAAAATCATTCTCAAAGGCTAGAAAATGAGAGCAGAGTTAATTTTGTTGTTGGTCTGGTAATTGCTTTAAGATCCACAGAGTAAAATAGAATATTCATGGATTTTAACTTATTTCCAAATTCTATTTCCAGCCGGGACAACAACTCGCTCCAGCCGTCGCTTGTCTGAGGCTGCCAAGAAGACAGCTGCTGCGGAGGAACAGAAAGCTGCCAGTGAGAGCTCCAAACCAGAGACGAGATCATCCGGGAAGAAAGGCCCCACCGTGCCACCCTTACGCATCAAGGTGGATAAGAACGATGAGAAGCTGTATGTCATCGAACCATCCAGACAAAGCAGTGGAGCAGCCCCAGAACAGCAGCAGTCGGAGAAGTCGTCTCTGTCCTTCACTGTCAAACTCTCCGACACAGGCACAGCCACCATCAAGCCATCGGCTTCTGGGAAAACTGTTCCTGGTGGTCCGAGCACTGGAGAGAAGGAGGAGGAAGCAACCGACAAGATGAACAACTCCAAGCAGCACCCGCATGTGGGCATGTTCTCTGGTCTGCCGCAGTCGGAGCAGGAGTCGGCCAAATCAGTTGCTCTGTCTCACAATGCATCTGCTACATCGACCAGAAAGTTGTCTACCGAGCGAAGAACTGAGGAAGCGAAAGGAGACGCCAATGCGGCCAGCAAAGCATCTGATTCCGGACCAGCGCCTCCGGTGTCTACCATGGTCCAGTCATCTGTGGCCCCCACGTCCAGTGGGGTTTCCAGCGCCAGTGTGTCCAGAGCTTCCCCAGCGCTGGCCAACACGCCCAACACCACCATCCTGCCCATGAAGCACATGTGGGACCAGCGCATGCAGCAGGACATCCTGGCTGGGAGGAGCCCACTGTCCCCCAGCAGCTTACCCCTGCACCTGCAGAAGGGTGGGGCACCGGTGGTCAGTCAGCCATCGCAGCGTCCACCCAGTGCTCACCAGGACGCCCCTGGCATCAGGCCGCCCAGCACCCACCAAGAGATGCCGGGAAAGAGGCCTCCCAGTGCCCACAACCCGGTGCCTCCGATGCCGCAGAAAGGCGGCAAGCACGGTGCCATGGAGATCAACCCGGAAATGTCTGCTAAGATGCACGCAGAGGCTCAGAAGCACCATGGGGTATGTGGTGAAATCAGAATTACTAATGATGCAATTCTTGGAATGGGCAGAAATTACAGTTTTCTCATGACTATATCTTTTATCTCTACCTTGGAAAACACTCTTTATTGAACAATTATACCTTGGTCTTAACGTTAGGGGTATTTTATCCATTATTTAGACACAATGTTTGAAGCTTGTTTTGACTGTTACCTAGAGGCTGATATTACCTTATTTATTTTCTGTAATTCTCTAAAACCCTCTGGAATCGAACACATGCAAAACTATGCTACACTTAAGTAGGAAGCCACTTTCTTTATTTAGTCTGGTTTTTTATTTTTCCTTGAGGTTTTTTGGTTAAGGTGTTAAATATGAAAGGGATGATTTTAAACTGCAACATCTCATTTCTCCATGCTAAAGACGTCAAAAGGTTTTTTTTCCCTAAAAGACTGGGATATCTTTAAAAACGTGACCATTATAAGTTAGCCCCTATGAATTTCGATCAATGACTATTAATCGGACAATTAAACAAGTGGAATAAGAAATCATAATGAACTGATAAATGAATAAGTTTTTTGTAAAACTGAAAATGATTTACCACAATCTTTTTTTTTTAATCAGCACTGCAAATAATGCACTACAATTGAGTTTAAAAATCAACAGCAAAAAAGTAAGAAACCAAGTCACAAGTGGAAAAAGAAATGATAATGAACTGATAAATGAAAAAATTTTTTTTTGTAAAACTGAAAATGATTTATGTTTTTTTTTAATCAGCACTGCAAATAATGCATTACAATCAACAGCAAAAAAAGTAAGAAATTAAGTTATTCCCACCATGCATTGAGTTCAACCCTTTCTTCCACACTCCGCAGACTCCCTTTGGATTCCCCCATGTTCCGCCTGCCCACACGGGACCGAGACCTCCGTTCTTGCTGCCTTCAGACCAACCTGGCCACCACCTGATGCATTTCTCTCCAGGAGGCTTCAAGCCGGGACACGAGGGCCGAAACAGCAAGGCGTCCCCCATGCCTAACCAGCCCCACAAGCTGGGCATGGATGTGCGCTCCAGAACGCCCCCTGTCACCAGTGGCGGGATGCTCTACTCTGGTGTCGTTTCAGGCCAGCCCATCTCCTTGTCCCCTAAGACTTCCAGCCCAGAAGGACAGGTTAGTCCGGATTGTACATTTGGAAATAGCAGGCTAACTGCAGTCCATAATGGATTCTGGTTTTACAGCCACTTTTTATTTATTTTCATCTTTTAAAAATATCCACTTTACAACACAAGTGTTAATTTCACTGTTAGTCAAGCGTAATTTTTATCGTTCCTCTAGCAAGGTCTTTTCTAAAAATTCCCTAATCCCCCATTGGTTTCTGGTTTTACTGCTTTACAGTTGCTCATAACTGCACAGTCGTTTCCTTTATTCTCAATCAAGTCTTGTTCATAGGTTGAGCTAAATGGTGGAATATCCAAAACAACATGACCACCATAACTGAATCTCAAATTTGTATAAAAGTTGTTCTCGGTTTTTTTTTTTTTTGTTTTGTTTATTTATTTTGAAACAACAATCAAATCCTTGCCTTCATAGACCAAAAACATTTTTTACTTTTGTTTTCCTGCAGACCATTGAGAGACTGCCCAACCCTCTACGCCAGAGTGAGCCCACACAGTCTCCTTCTCCCCTTGGTCTGCGAATGCAAGGATCGCATCCACAAGACCCAGCTGGAAGGGTGTTGAAAGGTAAGGCCCCACTCTATTCTATTTAACTTCCTTGTGTAATCAAGGTAGTGTTGCAGTGTAGTATAGAATAAGTATTTCACAAGCCCCCCACCCCCTTTCCCGGTTTGAAAAAGATAAATAAATAGATGAACAGAAGTAGAAGTTTGGGACCTAGGAATTAGCTCTGGGATCAAGTGGTGTTCTCTTTTGGGGATTTCTTGTAAAATGAAGCAGAATGAAGCTCTAATCCTTTGCATCATCACCACCACCACCATCATAATTATCTTCATCATCTTACTATTTGGCAGGAGAAAAAAAGTTTAAAGTGATAACATTTCTTCTATCAGACAAAGTGCTAAACATCATTTTCTGGTAAATAGTTAAAAGACATGATTATTCAGCCTCAAACAAACTACTGGTACAGAGTAGATGATACTTATGAATTGATTTATCTCCTTCATTTCAGACGAAGCAGCAGGAGGAGCCCACGAGCACAACATGGTCATGCAGTACCTGGAAAACCAGAGGCTCCAGCAACACCTGCTCCTTGCCAGGTCAGCCGCCCAGGACACCAACAGGTCAGTGGCCGACTTGGCCAGGATGAGAAACGTCATGACCCCAGGGGAAATTGCTATGGCCCACGAGTCGGGACAAGCCGGTGGACAACCGCTGAATCTGTCAGACGCCGATGGCCGTGGCCTGCCCGACCCATCTCGCGTAACCCCGAAATCCCACCCATCGGCACCCCAGAGTTCGTTCCCCTTACCCTACATCGACCGCAAACCCGACGGGAGTCGACTGCCAGCGGGGGTCAGCAGTGCCTTCATGCAGCCCAGTCCTGGAGGTCACCACGAAGGATTACCTGCCCACATGTACCCACCGCCGCCTGAGCTGTCCATGCCCGGCCTGGCCACCCACACGCCGTTTGGCATGGTGGGCCGCTATCCCTTGGACCCACACGCTGTGTACGGCACTGGCCAACAGCCACATCTCATGGCAGGAAGGGAGGGGGTGTTGAGTTCTCCGTTCCCCCAGGGATTTCCTCCTGGTGCTCGATTCCCCAACATGGAGCAGCTGGGAGACAAGAAGGAAGGCGGCCACCCAGAGCAGCCCTCTTCCAGGGAAATGCTGGGAGCCCTGTCGCCTTCCCCAGGCAGCCGCCAGCTGCAGGCCGACCTGTTAAGGCAACCAGTGAGTCGAATACCCGGGGAACTGTCGACACGGGATGGACCTGTGGGCATTTTACAGGTATGTGCTTGCATTGTGATGATTGTAGGTGTGGTTGTAAAAGAATGTGGATGTAAAAAAGAGGAGAATGAAGCCGAGTGTGGAGTACTTATGTGATGTGAATTTACCTGTTGATGTAGAAAAGAATATATAAATGAGCTGTTACTATTGTTAATTTTTTAGAAGAATTTCTTTTCTGCTTTCAATTTCTATGAATGACTGTTTTACTTAAAGCAAATTCAAAGTACGCTTTTATTTATTGTCTCAAGAAATAGTCGCATGAAATGTTTTTTTGTTTTTTTTTAATTTTCATTTTCCATTTGAAATATTGCGGCCTTTTCATCATTTAAGATCTATAGTTAAGGATGATATGTAAAGTGAATTGACAAATTTTCTTTTTAGCGAGCTTAACTCGAGCTTAAAATTCCCCTGATTATTTTCTCTGTCTCTTTCTTCTCGGTTTTTAGTTTGAACTATTTGTAAAACAAGAATCTCCATCAAGTATAATTTTACCAATTGTCTGTCACCCAGGGACTAGAGAACAACTTCTTTGCCATCCCACCAGTCAATGCTTTTGATGATTTTTTCGTTCATGACGTTTTAACATTGCGTGTCTTACTACCACCATTGCAGAGATTCCCTGTCATGTGGCAAGGAGCCCTGGCGTTGAAGAATGACAACAGTTATGTCCAGATGCATTTCATCGCTGGCAACCGCCGCCTGCCCAACCAGGCCCTGCCGCAGCCCATGGCCAACGGGGCCCTCCCACCGCTGCGCATCTCCCAGAGGATGAGGCTGGAGCAAGCACAGCTGGAGGGCGTGGCCAAGCGAATGCAGGTGTGTACGCACACTTACACACACACACACACACACACACACACACATACACACACACACACATGCACAAACACACAGGATGATAAAGGAATGTGCCCCTGTTGCATCACTGGGACAACATTGGTCATAGAGAAATATAACAAGTTCTTTGTTTTTTATATTGATTAGTTATACGGATATTGTCAAGTTCCATTTGAGAGTGAGAAAATGATAATTCCTTTATTTTATGTGAGAAAGTCCATGTTTGTTTATTCCATGAATTATTGTTCACAAAAAAAGTTTGAATTTATGTTTTTGTCAAAGAATTTTGATTACTTCTAAAGGAAAATACATACATTTCATACTTGAATAAATTAATTTAATCTATCAATTCAAATTGGTATTTGAATTGCTACAGAATGAAAGCTGACATTGAGTAAATCTTTTTAGGTATTCCAATAATTTATTTTCTGGGGAGTCGTATTCATAAGGTAGATTAAATTTTCTCTCCTCATTTTTTCCCCAGTGTGAGGATGACTACTGCATCCTGATAGCAGTGGCCTGTGGCAGAGACCAGGAGGACATCAACCACCAGACCAGGGCCCTCAGCGAAGGCTTCATCAACTACCTCCTCTCCAAGCAGGCTGCAGGCATCGTCAACGTGCCTCTGCCCGGCTCTGAGCAGGTACGCTGCAAACGCACAAAACCACCTTTGCACTCATCTTTTTTTTGTTTTTGTTTTGTTGCTGCTGTTGCCAACACAACTTCGTTGATTTTTAACAGTTCTGCAAACCTTAATTGGGGGGGGGGGGGGGGGGGGGGGGGGGGGGGGGGGGGGGGGGGGGGGG
>JAUEKY010299256.1:0-36712 GCA_031833965.1 Scyllaea pelagica | reverse complement strand
GCCTGAGGGTCAGCCTGGTGGAGAACGGCAAGCTGTCTTGCTGCGCGGCACTGGAGATTCTTCAAGACGCAGAGGTCCACATGGTGTCCGCGTCCCAGCAAGAAGGTTCCAGCCGTTTCAGGTCAGTCAGTCTTGCAGATTTGTCCTTTCCATCTGTAACCTTTGACAGCTATACCTCTGGCTGATTTCATCCTAAGCCTTCTTAACCCATTCTCACCTAGGACGCCCGGTATCGCTGCATCGCCTTGCCGACAGTGTACATAGTTCACCTGTTATCGTCTGGTCACACTCACTTTCAGTATCCTCTCTTTTGACTTCCTTTTAAGACAGGAAGTCTGGTTTAGAATAAAGCAATAACACTATTTCCGTCTTGATTGGGCATGAAGCTTTCTGAAGTTGCTTTCAGTTTTAATGTAGGGCTTCAAATAATGGCACTGTGGCTGTTTGAAAATAACTGACACTTTGAGCATTTTGTGCCTGTATTTCTAACATGTAGATTAGGCAAAATGAAATGCTTTTTGAATTGGAACTGTTCTTTATATGATTAGGAATATTAACATAGAGATTTTTTAAGATAGATAAAGAGACTCCTGTTAAGTTTTCTACAACTCTAGATTTACAATATGCCCCGGCATTTTTGAATCTACACCTGCTGAGAAACAGCATCCTCTGGTGGATTACATTAAATTACATTAGTAACATCTTTTCGATTACAATTACATTTTTCATGCCGGGACTTCAAGTGTTTAGGGATTGTTTGAAGACTATTCTGTGATTTTATCTGATGCAGTTACTTGAAAATAGATTTTAAGAAATAGTTAGCCCCATCAGCTGGAAGGAAAAAAGACAAATAAAGAAGTATGTGATCTAATGAACATGGGCCAAGAACTGCTCAAAACTATAAAATCATGTAAATTGAAATATTTTGGACATATCAAAAGGCATTCCACCATACACAAAGAAATAATGGTAGGTGGTGTAGATGGCAAATGACAAAGAGGACGTCCGCCAAGAAAATGGACAGATGACATCAAGTCCTGGACAGGTCACAGCCTTGCTGAATGCACCAGACTAGTCGAAAATCGAGAAGTGTGGCGCAAGATTTCCAGTCGACCTCTCCCGAAATGACACCGGAAGAAGAAGAATTTTCTGTCCCTTTTTTTCTCTCTTTTCAATCCTTTAATTGGATACTCTAGATTTATAATGTAATTGTAATTAAGCACTTTTTTCAATCATATATAGCCCTAAGATCAAGGTATGAAGAAGTTAATTGTAGATAGTTCTCATTTCTTGCTTCATGTAATCCATCAATGTTTACTTCATTCTTGTTCCTGCAAGAATAGTAGTAAACAGAGGGTTAATGTCTTAAGCTTGATCATTGTATGACCATCTCTACTCCTTGATGGAAGTATGATCCAGCCAGACTGATATGTCATCATCATATGGTCATCCGCATTATTCTTTTTCAATCTCTAGGACCTGCAATCCCAAATCCGTGAATATGAGCGCAGAGTCTCATCCTTGGTGGTTCAGAGCCAGGAGATCATCCCTCTCAAATTACGATCTCAGCAATTGTCTGCCCCAACCAAGGTTCGAACCCTCTGTCCTTACCACCAACCCGAACTTTCTCTCCAACGAGGGGAAGAATGCTTTCTGGTGGGCAAGTCACAGAGGCTTAAATGGAAGGTGAGTGATACCAGCTTCTGAAAGCCCCAACTTTAGTTAACTTTGCTTTAAGAAAAAAATTGGTTTGACAAATTGCCAATTTTTTTTATTTCTTACTGAATTATCTAAATTTTTTCTTCAGTTGTTTTAAATTCAGTACACCAATCAATCCTTTGATTGTTGAGATGATTAAAATTGTTGCGGTAAGGAGTTTTTTTTCTAGTTTATCATATTTCCAAATCTTAATAGGAATATATTTCAGACTGCTTTTTCTACGGCAATCAATAAGCATTAGCTTTGATATCGTCTGTGGTTTTGAAATAAATTATGATACTTAACAAATGATTGAAATGAGAAAATCTAGCAGTTACATCTCTCATCCCGTCTTTTCCCATTGCAGGTGAAAACCATGACAGGTGTTGAAGGGACAGTTCCATCAGTGTGTCTCTTGATACCACCACCAAGCCAGGAAGCTATCGACACTGCCAGTAGGTGAGTAGTATGAGGAACCTGCAGCCACTCACAGACTGCTGCTGCTGTCGTCCCCATTTCTGTAGTGATGTATAAGCCAATTTGATTGTGGAGAAGAGGGGAGAAGCAATGCAATATTGTTGTTGTCTTGATTTCTTTAGTGATTTTTTTGTCCTCAGGTGGACTCAAACCCACACGGTTTCGTTTCAGTGCCAGAGCCATGACCACTGAGCCACTGAGTCCCTCACTGAAACAAGTGTGGGGATGTAAAATCTTTAAAAATCCACATGCCACTTACATCCTTTAAATTTCTGAAATCTTAATGGAACCTTTTTTTCTACTTTTTATATATTTGAGCTGAATAATGGCCAACCGATTACTTTATCCATTGCTCTTTTTCCTCGGTTGTTTGGTGCTTTTAAAAAATGGTGATGCTTGGTTGTAGAGCTCAACCGTGTCTTTACGGGTAGAGAATTGAGGAGAATAAAGATTGTTTTGTCATTTATGTGCAGATTGAAGCTCCAGCACGAACGCCTGGGAGCATTTTGGAAAAACCAACAGAGGAGAGTGAGGGTGGCGGCAGTGTTTGCAGCCACCAGCCAGATCAAGAGCTGGGACCTCAAACAGGTAAAATTGGTTGTGTAAGAACTGGCACATTTAGTCAGGATAATAGAAAAAACAATGATGATGATAATGTTCTTACTTTTATAGCTCCAAAACTTAAATATAGGTCCTCGAAATGGCGCTTTCAAAAACAAAGAAAACAAGTGACCTTAGTGAAGGCTAACAGTACCATATTGGGCCAAGTAGTGTTTCTAGAAATACTTAACGTTTTCCCATGTGGCGCAGCTGGGGGTGGGAGTCAATTGAAATTTTCCTTGGTGGTTCTTCCTCCATCTCTTCTCTTTTGACACAATCTACCATCTTACTTTTTGCTTTGTGTTAGTGTTCTGTCTTCAAGAATCAAACATTATTACTGTTGTAATTGTATAATCATTGATTCATTTTTGTAGGGTTGTTTTTATATTTACACCATTACTCTTTAGAGTTTAAATACTTTAAAGTATGCTGCTTAGGGAAGATAAAAAAAATTGTATGCTTTTCCTCATAGCGCCATTTTGGCTGAGTAAACTTGTTACTGGTGTTAACCTGTGCGATTGATAATTTTTAGGAAATTACATACTTAGAATGGTGCCATCTCATCTTTTAAAATCAAATTTATGCTTAGGAACTTCTGGTCTAGACCAAAATGTAATATATATGTTTTTAGATTTTACTTTGATGGAGTAACTTATCGATTTCCTTAGAGCAACAAGGGTTTGACAGAAGAGCAAGAATGAGACCATTTGAACCGCTGTTGCTCTATATTTTCATATCTGAGCATTAAGTAGTGCTTTTAATTCTGTTGCTTGTTGTGTTTTTCTCCTAGTTCATGGCCATGGACCCGTCTCAGAGGGAGGCCATCTGGAACGCCCTCAAGGAGGATGGGGACAAGCTGCTGGCAGAGAGTGGGCCTGGTGACAGGGACATGAGGAAGCTGAATGAAGATCTGAGGCAGTGTGAGCGGATATACCGAGATCTATGTGAAAAGGCTGCCGCTAAAGGTGATTAGAATGGTTCTTTAAAGTGCTCTCTCTCTCTCTCTCTCTCTCTCTCTCTCTCTCTCTCTCTCTCTCTCTCTCTCTCTCTCCCCCCCCTCCCCTCCCCTCCCCTCCCCCCCCTCCCTTTTTTAGATTTATCTAAATTTTTTCGATCTTATTTAAGCTGTTTATATTCCAGAGATTTTTAAAATTGTAAAATGCTTTCCTTTTTTCCCATCTTGTTCTATCATTACTGGTGTGGTAATGTATTTTTTATTTACATTTTCATTAATCTAGAGAACAAACGGAGTGTGAGCACTGCCCAGATCTTCCTCCAGAAAGTGGAGGCCGTGAGCAGAGAGGTGTCCAGTAATGACCAGCAGCTCTCCGCCCTTGTCCACAAGCCCATCCCACAGAACAGTATAGCTGTACAAGAATCATTCCGATCTTACAGAGTGAGTGTGGGACCTTTACAAATTTTATCCAGGGTGGAATGTTTAGTGTGGTGGAATGAAACATATTTTCTGACCATCTTGCAAAGAAAGTGAACCATTTAAAGGTTTTAATTCAGTAGAGAACCATTTAAAGGTTTTAATTCAGTAGAGAACCATTTAAAGGTTTTAATTCAGTAGAGAGGCCTACTGTATTTGATCTCTCACTGTAGTGTTTGGAAGAAAATAAGCCGCTGAAAGGTATAGCAGGGTTGATTTCTCACTACCTTCGGAGAAAAGGCAAAGGTTAAACAATATTTCAAGTATCGAGCAAATTCTCTGTGAACATTTCTCCTACCTAGACTGAAATTAATTGTTTTTACCGAAGGTTTGTTCCACTTCTTAGGACATTTCTTTGTACTAAAAAAATAAATGAATGAAGGAGCCTGTGAATAGAGTTTTAAAATTAGGACACTTGTATCTTTTTGGACCTCCCTATTTCTTGATTTGGGGGTTTTTTTTATTGAATTAACTATTGAGATGAGAATGTTTTTTTAATCTTTGAATGTGTGAAATATGAAAATTCAAATTCATTTGGTCATTATCATTCGTATACATTTCTTATGTCTCTTCAGGAGTTTCAGTTGAAGTTTGAGAAGACTGAAGGGGAGGTGAGAAACCTGCGTGTAGAATCTAAGGAGCTTCACCCACCTAACCCTAGTGCTGAGGCTCGTCTCAATCTGGTCGTGGAAAAATGTGACCAGATGAAAGTTATCTCCCATGTTTATGTTGACAGGTCAGGCTTCACTGTCACTTAAACTCCTATTTTTAAATGTGTCTGTGAATGAAAGTGTTCTTTTTTTTTAAAGTTACTCTTTTATCTCCTTGTGTGGGTATTTATGTAATTAAAATTATCAAACATGTTAGATGAGTTATTTATGTGGAAATCATTTTCCCCTTCATTTTTTGTAAATGAAGTTTTTCTAACTCATTTACCCTTAACTTTCACATTAAGTAAATTGGATATTCAAGTGTTCATGGTTTGTTTGAATCTGACATATCCTTAGTTCTGGTTTGTTTCACTGCATATTTAAGGTCTCAAGATATTTTGTTTAAGGCTCCTATCCACAGCTATCCAATTCTGAGAGTTGATAAAACTTACTTTTTGATTCCCTTTGTCCTATTAAAATTAGAAACCAGTCTTAAAAATACATTGATTGTCTTGAAGGTTTGGTTGGATATGGGGGAGGGGGAGGGGCAGTCTTGTATCAAATAAAATAGTTTTATACATGCCATTTTCACTGATTATGTTTTAGATTAAAAGGCTGTGAAGTGGTCATCTCAGGCCTGAACGAGGTCAAGCAACTGGTCAGTGAGTTTGAGTCCTCCCTGGCATCACAAGACAATATGACATCCAATCTTGCAGAAATCCGCTCCGTTAAAGCCAACCTGGTGGTAAGACTACCTCCGTTCTTTGTCCTAATTGATCAGGATCATCGTTATCATTATCATCCTCCTTATTATCATCATCATCATCATCATCATCATCATTTTCATCCCTCCTATCATCATACTTATTGTCATCTTCATTCATCAACATCAATAGTAATGATATTATTTTTCAATTAAAGGTATTAAAGATTTCATCAAAAAGTATTATTACTTTCATGAATAGATTGGTGAAGGCATATTCAATCCAAAATGACAATTGAGTCTATGAGTTCATTGTGTGGATTTGCTGTCTGGCTCAGATCAGATTTCCAGGACTTCAATTGAGCTCAAGCTCTACAAATGATGTCAGAGGAATAAAAATGCAATTGAAATTAAGAAGCATGTGCTCTTAAGTAATTATTTTCATTTCACCATCTCTTTGTTTTATATATAGAAATTAATTACTCCAAAACAGTGTCAGGTAATAATATCTAACATAGAATTAAAGCTCTCTGCTGTCACGTTGAAAATGGTGTGTTTAAAAGGTTTATGTAATGGTAGACAAGATGTGTGTTATCAGCATCCTGACCATTGTGTTAAGTGTGTTGACTGCATTGCCAATGTGTGTGGTGTGTCCTCCCACCAGAGTCTCCAGGCAGCGTTGCAGCAGCAGCAGCCCAAGTTGGAGCACGTCAAGGAAGACGTGCGCAGTCTGAAGGGGCTGGTGGAGAGGAGCCGGCATGGGGCCACCCGTCACCACGACGTGGAAGCGGTGGAGAAGGAGGTCAATGACCTGGCCTTGCGCTGGGATCAGATTTGTGTGCAGGTGGTGGAAAGGTTGGTCATGTTTTGAGGTCAAAATAATACAAAAAGGTGAAAATCATTTCTAAATGACATAACAAAAGGCTATAGAAGGGAGATAGTAGAAAAAGCCTTTGGTTTTCAATAAAGCTGTGAAAGCACCAAGGTCGAGACTTATGATGATGTGAAATATAACGATTGGGTAGAATTATTTTGTAACAAAATGACTTTTATTCCAAGTTTTAAAGACCACTTTTAGTAAGAGATGAAGAGAAGAATAATAAATGGACACAGCACATGAATGTGACCAGGTTGTGTTATGTGTCCTTCTCCCTCAAAATCAGTGAATGTAAGAAAATTTAACTTGAGGTGGTAAAGATAAGCACAGCCACTTTTTGTCTTATTTTCTGTGTTTGATAATTTAGAAATGTTTTGTTTGGCTTTCTGTAGTCTTGGAAAGTTGGTAGTTCTTGTAAGGGTTTGACTAACTTCATTATGAAAATTAAGGATCTCTGTGCTGGTTGTCAATGATAATGGTGGATCATCAAGTGAAAAGGCACCGTATTGAATTTCATGTTTTTCAGCACCAACATCAACATATGATTTAAAAAGGACTGCCTCAATTTGTATTTTTAGTCATAAAAAATGGAGAAAGTGTTCTTATTACTTTGAACCCTGTAGTGGATATATAATGACACTGCGTGTGATTGCCACCCATCTCAGGCTGCGCAGTGTGAGCTCCTGCCAGGACCTGCTGTCTCTGTACCACAACTCCCTGGCCACGGAGCAGGACTGGACGGGACAGATGGAGAAGAGGATTGCCTCTCAGCCGCCTTTGAATGGGGACCAGGTGGACGCACGCCTGCAGCTGGAGCCCTCCATGGTAGGAACAGCCAACATGTCCCCAAGGGATTACATGTTATGAGGCATTTTCTGTCTGTGAAAGAAAGCAGTATCAATGCAAGAGTTCATGTAGGGCTTTTGAGAAATGTCAGGATTCAGTTAGAAATAGCAGCACCAAAATTACAGGGCTGCAACTGTTCATTAACAAAGATTTTGGTAGCTTGTTGTCTATTTGTTATGGATATGTAGTGGCCTTGGTGCCAGCACTTTCTCTCAAGGCTCTTGTTAGTCCTTTCCACGAGGTGTGTCATTTTTAAGGTTGGATTTATAATTTTCATATCCTGACAATCACAGTAATAATATGTCAATAGGTCTAGCTGGATAGCTTGAAAGTATTTTTAAAAAGTATTGCAGAGTAATTTTTTAATTTTTATCTGAAGCAAAATAAAGTAAGTCATATAAAGCAAAGGGGTAGACTGCTCAGAAGAATAAATTCAATCCTTGAAGGTAATGTTCTTCTTATTACGCTCTTTGGATTTGCCAGTTCCCAGAGTAATGTCAATATTGCACTATTTTAGAACAAATTGAAATTGTATTAATCTATGATTTGATGTTCATTGCCAATTTCCTGCCAGGCCATTTTTAATGGATTGGGAGAGAGAAGACACCAGATTGAGACTGCGAACCGACATGGTGGACAATACATCCGGGAGGCCAAGGTGAGTCCAGCAAGCCTTTTAGATACAACTGCCCCGCCCACCTTGGTGTCCAAAGCTTTTCCAATCCATTCCTTGCTCTCCTTGCCTTTGCATGAATGTTAAAGTTCAGGTCCTGCCTTTTCCTCTGTTTTAACCCCATCGGTGGATTACTCTGCCATGCGCCAGGTACAGTATCTCTCATTCCGCTCTCTGTGTAAGACACAGAGCATTCTGGTTTGATTAACAATATGTTATAGAATTAGAATAACTTTTGTTTTGGCGGAAAGGTAGAATAAGGTTGTTTTAGTCTCAACTTGTGGAATGGGGAGCTTATTTTATTAGATTTTTAATCCGCATGAATAATCTTTCATTTTACAATTCTTTGTTTTACATCGCAACAAGCTGTCGCTGTGAGCATTTTCTTGTGAAAGATCATCCCAGAACTGGAACAAATGTCTGTGTTAAGCAGGCAAATGTCATGTAATGTGTTTTTACTGTAGGATGGGCATTTCAGAAAATTTAAATAACCTCCAAGAGCTATGAACAACAAGTATCTAGTTCAATAGAACAGGATCTCATGGAAATAGATGATAGGCAAATTCCTGGTTGTCAGATTAAAAAAAGATAAGTTAATATTTGTTTAGATTGCGACAGTTTGCTTGTGAATTGTTGGTTTGTGAACAATTTCTAACATTTTTTTGACAATAGTGATTGGATGGTCAACATTGGCATCTCCCCTAGCAGGCTATGAACTATCCCTAGGCTATTGACTGTAAATTATAATTTTTTTCATATTCTAAGATGTTGAACTGCTATTCACCACTTTATATCCAAAGACCGATAAAGTTCTTATATCGAGTTTTCATTTAATGTACAGATGAATAACTTTTTCATCTCTATGCTTTTTTAATAAAGCTATCGACTCACCAGTTATATGATGTAGTCATGTAGAAAAATTTAAAAAAGATTTTTTATGCTTTGTAGTTGAATAGCCATTGCTTCTCTCATTTGATGTTGAATGTTTGAAATTGCCTTTTTGCTTGCCATTGTCCTGTTGGCAAAACTTGAATGTTTTTCTTCTTTTTTTTTTGTGCTGCCATAGATAGAAATTAGTTACTTATGCCTCATGTGTTAATTGGGAAAAAAGCATGGCTTGTTAAGATGAGGGTGCTCTTTCCAACCATAAAAAGAGAATCTGGTGATCTATGAACTAATTTCTTCTCTTAATATGCCTGACAAAACCGTTGGTAATGATGCCAAAGGTAACATTTTGTAATACATCTCTGCATTTCTTTACTATTAATCATAACATTATAATCTTCTTTCTTTCTGATGAATATGCTTTACTTAATATAACTTCAATTGTGAAGTATCAAAATTTCAGCATATTGTTTCTTTTTTTATATATATCAAAAATACATATTTATGTCCAAATTTTCTGTAGGATTACATCTTGAATTAAGAATGCTGAAAAATTATTTATAACCTTTGAATACTTTATTTGAGTTACAAAACAAAAAAAAACAAACAAAAAAAGAAGAATCAAGAAAACAAAACCAATGCTGGCTATAAAGAGATGAAATTATTGGGGGTTTATTTTATTTCTTTGTTTGAGTGTGATCTGTTTTGCATCTTAGACCCTTTTCTGCGAATGGACCAAGACCGCTTTCCTACCCGAATGCCTTGCGCCTTGCCTGTGTTGCCCTTACGCGTGACTGTGCTGGAGCTCCATGCCCCACGTTAAATGCTTTTTGAAAGAGCTCTGTTGATTTCTGTAAACCTGCTCTCACTCTTGTTCAGAATGTTTTGTTTACTCTGTTTCGATGCACTGCTTCGTGTCCCTCCCTTTGTTTATATCGTTTTGATCCTGACTGCACCTTTCTGCATGGAAAAAAACGATATTGAGTAAGTATTTGATAAGAGAAAAAGATATCAAACCTTGAGAACTGGCCATGAAAATGTTTCTGTTTAGACTGCGCCAAGGAATGGAATAGAGTGTCTTAAAAGAATTTATAAGAATCTATTACTCAAAGGGTTGAATATTTATGACAATCAAGCCACTGCTATTAGTTTGTATGAATCCAATTCATTTTGTTTTAAAGTTTGGACTTACTTGACTATCTGGGTTTTATTAAACCCCTAGGTCATTTATTTGAAATATTAGAGTTTTTGACGAAATAGTTTAACATTGTTTTTCATGACCATTTCCAGGTTTTTGAAAAATGTTTAGAAACTAAGAATAATTTCTTTCTGGGAGGAAAACCTTATCACTTCCTCAATTTGCAAGCTTATTAACACACCATTTGTTGAGTTTAGTTGTTTTTTTTATGTAACGTTATCTAAGTTTGAATTATACTGTTAGGCATGAGACAGAAATACATAGGGATTGACATGCTATAGGTAGCTTTTGACTTCACCTCCAGCACTGATGTATGGTACTAGATGGTGTGCTCTAGGCAGTGCACCTGTTTACCTGGTGACATAGCTGCTGTGCATGATGTGGGTTCATCATTTCACCTCCTGCTGCATTACCTCTCATCATACCCTCATGTTTCATCTGTAATGTCTTTATTCCCTATTGCATCATCCATTGTTAATACCACTTCCTTTCACCTTTGGCTCTCTCTAAATGGCTGTTGATAGTTATTTTTTTCACAACAAGCATCTTTATTACAGCTTTCTCAATGTATAAGTGCCTCGTGCTCTCTTTTTTCTCTTTGGATAGTTTTTTCTTCTTCTGCCTTTGATTATCTGTCTCGTGTGCCTCCTTTTTCACTTTTGGATAAGACTGCTATTACCCATCATCTTTGAAAATATTCTGATGCATGGTGCATGTTTTGTTAGAGGTCTTGCACTCCGTATTTTTTTTGTTTTTTAACTGCATTGAATAATTATTAAGCTCTTTTGAAAATTGTTTTATTGTTTGATCTTTCTAATTAAAGTTTCTTTAGTCTCATTAATTTTTTTCAGCAATTTCTGTTGTTTTTGATGATTCTTTTGATTCTTAACAAAGTGAGGATGATATGAGAACAGCTTTGGTTTGGAGCCAGGGAATCATGGTCAAATGCTACAAATTTTCATGATTTCCTTACCATTCCATACAATCTCCACAAACTAACTGATGTCAGTCTCTCTTCTTATCTGCTCTCTGTATTTGAGACAGCAGAAGATAAGAATTTATCCAATTTAACCTTTCTACCTGTTTCTTCAACTCTTTCTGCACCTCCATGTAATATATTACACCCAATTGCATTGTTTAGATTGTTTGCTGAACAGGCCAACACATCATGCATTATTCTTTTTGTGTTTTTCATGTAATTTTTTACTGCACCAATGACATTGTGTAGTGTTTCATTTAAAAATATATTTTTACATGTCATTTTAATTGTTTGTCATATAGATATTCATTCTCAATACCTCTTTGTTCTTTTTTTTTCTTTCTTCTTCAGTCTTCTTTTGTTGTTTATAATGGTCATCAACTTTCGGTTTTGTCAGACAATAACAAGAGTAGAAGTCTTTGTGTTTCTAAATATCTATGTGTTCTGTCATAGAATATGATCATTTACTTGTCTGAAATGGAATTTAGAGATTATTGTGTCTTTTAGCATTCTTCTGTTGGCAAGAAATGGAAAAAGTAGCTTGACAAACCATGCTTAAGTGTTTGGGTTCTACTTTTTGGAAGGGTGAATCACACAAGTACTAGATTTAGATACTGGTTGATTTCTTGACTGAAGTGACTGAAGGGCGTTTTGCTACCTGGACACGTGATCAGCTTCCTCAGCAGCGTGTATGATACGTGTGGTCAGGGTCCTCCAGTGGTCTCACTCCTCTGCTCCTGATGTGAAGCTGTCAAAGTTGCCTTAGTTTTCTTATGTTATGTCTAGGTCTAATCTTGTGATGTCTTTGTTCAATATCATGGTTGGTAATGTTAGGGGTCTACCTATGTAGTGTTTTTTAAGATACTTTGTAAAATAACTTTTTGTTATTAGTTGGAATTCCAAGAAGTGGGGGATCTTTTCAAAATAAATACCAGTTGGTTTCAAATTCAAAAGTATCGCCATCTCCATTGGCATTTCTTCTTCTTCCTTGATCCTCTGTTCAGATAGTCTCCCTACTCTACACATCAAAGGCAGCAGTACGCCACAGGTCCTCTAGGCTGATGATATTTACATCTGAGAAAATGTTTTTTGGGTTCTAACATTTCCAAGTTTTGTGTCATGCTGCATCTTCAGTATCTGAATTATGCTATGGTGACTACTTTACTCAGTGTTGTGTCCTGGGGGATTATATTGCCTATTCGGGCCAGTTGTTAGTTTTTAATACTTCTTGTCTAAAGGCATTTGAATTGACATCTTGCCGCTGTGGCTATCATATTGAGTTGTGATATCATATGATTTTGTTGTAGTTGTCTCTAAGTTGACGGAAATCATCAATATATTCAGCTGCAAATTTTGTGTTCTTATTTTGTCAAATTTGAATCAAATTTTTGTATAGAAAACACTTTGAAATGGTAAACCCCAGGTGTCTGTTTCCCTGACTAAGAGTAAACTTGAATTTGGTCTCTTTTTTTATTGAAATAAAACTTTGAAAGTGTTAAGAAAGCCCGTTCAATCCAAGTGGCCCAAAAAACCATGCTGAGCTTTGGTTTCTTTTGATCAGTCATCTACTTGATAGGATACTTGCCTGTCATAGATTTCATCCCAGTTTTTAGCAAATACGCTTTTTCTGGATTGAATTAGGAATATGGCGTTAAGAGTCTTTGTTTAGGGAGCTTACACCATACACTGTGTTGTCAGTTATCAAACGTTGAATAGACTGACTTACTGGCTTAATGCCTTTTGCCCCCTAATCATCCGATTGAGATGCCACAGCTGCTTCTCCTATCCTCTGTGTGGGTTCTCTCCACATTTCACACTCCTATCCTCTGTGTGGGTTCTCTCCACATTTCACACTCCTATCCTCTGTGTGGGTTCTCTCCACATTTCACAGTTTTATGCCAGAGATCCTAGAGAATGTTGGTCACCCTTTAACTCCAGCCGAAGTCTATGAAGGGGTTTTAGGTCTTTGTGTAGATAGTTGGTAGTGGACGTCCTAGGTATCTTCCTTGTCCAAATGGCAAGAAATATGCATTCATTGCATATTGGCTGGAATGTTTGTGTCTCTTCTTGATATATGACCGAAAAGTTGCCATCTGGCCTGCAAAATTGGTAAGGATAAGAGAAAGAGTTATTCAACTTAGAAATGAAAAGTTAGAGAAAAAAGTAGAAAACATAATCCAATGCAACGACCAAGCTATGTATAGAGCCTTGCGGCTGCTAAATCAGAAGCCTATTGAAAACACCAAAGTAGTGGAAGGGCAAACTTGAATAAAATTAGATGTAAAAAAACAGCTGCACACTAGATCTTCTAGCTTGAGAACTGTTTGCTCATAAATTTGTTTGTGACCCCTAGGACATCATTCTAGCACCTCTATGACACAACATGGATGGAAATGAAATGAGATGCTTAATTATTATGAAAAACTTTTTGAAGGCTTCATTTACAAACATTGATGTCCTTTGAAATAAAGAAAGTTGAAGGAAAAGACTATATGTAAGAATTTGCTGATATTGCAATTGAATAAAAACAAGAAAATTTGCTGTTAAGTGATAGAGCTAGAATAATGTTGAAAGGGGAAGAGGAAATAAGGGTGAACGTCATTATAGGGTTTGTTGGAGAAAATCAGTTTGTTTTGATAGCCCACTGACATGAATAGACTCTGATATTAATGATAAAAGCCTACATATGGTCCATCCTTCTGTACGAATGTGAATGCTGCACCCTGACAAAAGACCACAAAAGAAGACTCGAAGCAGCAGAAATGTGGTTCATCAGAAGAATAATGAGAACACTATGGACTGAAAAGAAGTCAAGCGAAGAAGTAATGGAAATGGCTGGATACAAAATATCCCTACTCAAAACCATTAGAAAAAGACAACTACATATTTCATGTTTACATAAACAGAGCTGATGGAATAGAAAAGCTAGTACTGTGTGGAAAGATTTGTGGCACTAAAAGCAGAGGCAGACAACGCACAAAGTACACAGACAGCCTAAATAGATGCACAAAAAAAAAAAAAAAAGAATTCCCCAACAACAAGCACATCAGGAGAACTGACAATAGAGATGAATGGAAAGCCATGACTGCCAATGTCTGCAACAGACTTGGTACATGAAGAAGAAGAAGAAGTTAATGAGGAAGATTTTTTTAATGGCTTTTTAGAAGTTCTTCTGGTACATGAAGGTATTGAATGGGTTCATATATAGTGGAAGATCATTAGAATTTAAGCCCTTTCGAGTGATGGATGGGATAGTCACTGCTTTTTCTGAGGTAAAACTGTATTCTAAGGAGGACAGACCAAAGAAAGTAAGTACACAAGAAGAAGAATTAACTCTACATGGCAGAGCAAGCATCTCTTTCTGCAGTGACAGCAGTATGGCATCAGTTGTTTGATTATCTCCCTTTGTCTTATCCTCTGCCAGTCCACCTAAAACAGAGAGCAGCACTTTCTCCTGGCTTTAAGCCTTAAACTTCAGATTTTCTTTATGATTGGGAATATATCATGCGAAGGACAGTCTCCAAAAACTCTCTGAGAGCTGATACTTGTCTCTGTGAAACCTACATGGCATAAAACACCAAGGGCAATTTTTTCAATACTTTTACAACCTGGTTGAACTGATTCAGGCATTTTTTCCAACTTTCAGTGAAAAAAAAAAGGATTTTGTGTGTTATTTTCCTTGCCCTCATACTCAATAACTCAGTGGTTTTGGCTCTAGCTCTGGAATAGAAGGTTGCTGGTTCAAGTCCACCTATGGACAAAAATTCACATCTCCTAAACCCACAAAAAACCTATTTGCCACTCCCATGATCACTGCAACATTGGTAGCTGGGATCAATAGAGAGCCCAGTCCTTTCGGAGACGGAAAATAAACTCATTGGTCCCAAGTGCATGTTGCGCATGTTAAAGAACCATTAGCAGTTAGAAATTGAAAAGACTGTGGGAAAATAAGAACCCTGCCACAAAAGGTCATAGTGGGCTGATCACCCCCTTAGCCTAATGACTTAATCCAGTTAAATTGCGTTTCAAGAGGAGTCGGTCCTACACTGTAATGGTAAAAGGGTACTGAATAGTGAAAGGAAATGATAGTTGTATTATTTGAAACGTCATAAGCTAAGAAAGAAATTGAAGGCATGAAAACGCGCATCTGTCACGGCCGTGTGAATTGAAAAATTTGTCTTGATTTGAACCTTTTTTAAGCCATTAGATAGCCACCTTTGTGAGCTGTTGATTCTTTCTTTTCTTTTGATAATGGGGTCTCAGAAACATTGTCATAAGTTGTCTACAAGATTATTTTGCCTTATGAAACAATCTGACAAAAAAGAAACAAGGAGAGACTTTGAAGAGGAAGGCTGGGGGCCATTAAACCTTTGACTGGTTGATGATAATGGTAGAGATAGATCTGATGGTGGCAAAGTCTAAATAGTGTAGTTTTTTTTACTGAATAAAACTATTTAAGAAAGGATGAACAAGAAAAGAGAAATTGCCTCATATTGCTTTCACCCTGTACAATGGTGATATGACCTGTTTTAAAAGTCAACATTAAACCATAATGTTCACCTTGTAATTCAGATACTGCATCTACATTTTACAATGATACAATTTGATACTTAATGTGATTCACACTCTCCCATTTACTTTACTACTTTCTTGTCAGTACAAAGACACTTAGTGGTCACTTAAGAACAATCTGTGTTTCGAACGTTTTGTTTTGCATCATTTGATTGACTAAAGAACATGTGAAGAGTGCTATTTTGTAAACCTTTTTCTGAGTTTGGTTCGGTTGTTTTTGAGTGTTAAATGTATGAAGGAGATGATGAAAAGTAGGTTGCCTGTCATTATGTTCGTAGCAGAGGAAGTGTTTTATAGAGGTTTCCACAGATAGCCTCCTGTGTTCCCGATTTATAGACGTGTGCTCACTGTATGTTTGCTGTGCCTTCTTACCTCCAAGAACGACAATCCATTTCACATCCCACCCTTTCTTATTCCTTGGCACTTCTTTTCCTCCATTAGTTTCTCATACCATTTCATCATGCACAGCAGCTGTGTACTGGATTCAAGTGGAAAAACCCTGACAGAGCAGAATTATTTTCCATCACAATTTGATAATTTAGTATTCCATCTTTTATCTTTATGCAATCTCAATTATTCTTTAAAATCAATGTGACGATAAGTTCTTATTTCTCTGTAAGAACCCACCACCTCTTTATGACGAATGATCCTTTAATGGCTGTATTTGATATTCTCATTCATCAGCTGTCAGATAAGCGTCTCAAACAGTTCAAGGCCAGCGTAGAGCAGGTGTCTGAGGGTACCCAGCCAAAGAAATTCCATGGTCGTGATGGCACCGATGTGGTCATGGAAGATTTAGACCAACTCAATAAGAAATACATGGAAGCTGTGGACTGGGCCACTACACGCCTCAAAGAGATCACAGCTATTCTGTCAAAGTCTGACATACATGTAAGTCAACTTTATACAGCACAGCAATAGCATTTACTCTTCTGCTTTGTCTGAAAGCTTGTTAGAGCATTTCCATGGCTGATGATATGTTTGACAAAAGACTGGAAAAGTCAGGTGTTATTGAGTTCTTCTTTATAATGTATTCCCTTTCCTGACTTTTAAAGGATCACATTTGTTTTCTTTTAAACTCATAAATTTTATGAGTTTAAGTACTTGACAATGCAAGGATACCTAGTTGTGACAAGATATGATTCATATTGAATTGCCTTGGTAAAAAGTTAGAAGAATAGCAATAGAGGTTTAAAGGGCATTACTCTGGTAAGATGGGATGGCTGTACAACTGGACAGGATGAGGATTATTCATGATCCAGGAAATCTTCTTCAGATCTTCCTGTTCATATGTGTTTTATTGGACAGTTGTTCATAGATTCTCAACTTTTTAACTCAGACCGCATCTTTCAAACCAGTACAATTTGTATTTCTCTTTCAAGACATAGCATATATCATTATCTCTTCGTGTCTGTTTTCTATGGTTACTTTTAAGTCTCTTACGTGAACCCATGTCTCACCAACTTGGATGGGAACATATCAGTGTTGTAAAGATATCTTTTTCCAATTTGTTTTCTTTTCCGGTTGTTTTCAGATATCAAGTTCTGCAACCAATTTTAAAGTTTTTAGTTCCTAAATTGTTAAGAATTTGAGAGCAAATAAGAAATATCTATCTGATAAATATTGCCAGCTTGACTGTGATATTTTGATTGCTGTACATAAAAGATCTCATTTATAAGTGATACAGATGTCTGTCTGTTTAGATCAGTGGTTCTTAAACTTTTTGTGCTACACCCCCCTTACAACCATCAGCAGATTTCACACCCCTCCTCTCTAGAGGCTGAATTTTATTTACTCATTCAAGTCTATACTTAGTCGCTCGCCTCCCCAAATCTTCGCGCCCTCCTTTAGAGTTCTTCACGACCCCTTAGGGGGGCGCCCAGTTTAAGAATCACTGGTTTACATTTTTCTGCTAAGGAAAAAGAAAGCTGTCCCATTTTTTTCAATGTCTTGTATTGTGTGCCATATGATTCTATGGTTTGTCTTTTCCTTTCATATAAAATATGTCTTTGTTGTTCGCAAAATTGATTTTACATTTTTATCCACAGTTCCAGCTGGTAATAGATGAAGACTTGCCATTGTTACGAACATTCCGGGCTGAACTGGCCAAGCGCTCCTCGATGCTGGTGGACGAGGACATGAAAGAGTTCTTCACGCTACAATTTGAAGAGCCCGCATCCTCCCAGCTTTCCTCTCGCATCATCAAACCAGGCCAAAGTAGCACTGTAGAGACAAAGAGTAGTACACAAACTTTCACCTCCCTGGAGCAATCTTCTAAACAGACTGTTACCAGAAAGGTTGAATTGAAGAGTGCACAGACAGACCGAACAAGTCTGACAGAATTGTCCATGACCCTAAAAGCCCTTGAAAGCACTCCCTCTGTGTCCCTTAGCCCTACGGTGTCAGCCACAACCATGGTGGGTAATCTCAAGCACACCCCCAAGCCCAACCAACAAACTGTGATCTCTGTGAAGACTGAGGAAATCATTCCCAGGGGACAACTTCTACACGTGTCTGCCATCATGAATCCAAAGACTGCCAGAAAGGTCACTTTGGTCGAAGCACTTCAGTCTGGCCTGTTGGATGCCAAGACAAAAATGTTTGTTGATCCAGTATCCAGACAGAGGATCAATCTTCAACAAGCAGCCAAAAAAGGTTACATTGATGAAGTCACATTAAAACAATTAACATCACCATGCGGTCTCCAAGATCAGAACACAGGACTTGAATTATCACTGATAGATGCTATTCAGAAGAAACTATACAACCCAAGAGAAAATACCTTTTTAGACACTACAGTGGGAGAGCAAGTCAATGTGTTAGAAGCTGTGTCCAGAGGAATTGTCTCTGAGTCGTGTTCACGGTTACTGGCAGGGGAAAAAGTGGAAATAACAAGTGTCACACACACACAGACTGTCTTTGCCAGTTCTGAGCTGATGAGGATTGAATCTGATCTTAGCATAGGTAAAGTCATTGAAAAAGGTTTGTACAGGGAAATAACTGGGAAAGTGACAAATCCTGTCACTGGAACTGACTTGAATATAATGGAGGCTGTGGAAAAGGGATTCATCAATCCAACCTTTGAGGAATTTGAAGATCAGACGACAGGCAAATTTATCAGCCTGACTGATGCTGTTAGTCAAGGAATGATCGATCCCTTCAAAGGAACTTTTCATAACAAGCAAACGAACCAGAATATACCATTAACTGCTGCTTTGTCCAAAGGCCTTGTGAAAACTGCCACCTCTTTGGCTGATTTAGTCTGTCATGGGTACATCACAGAGGAAGGGGAAGTGTTTGATATCGTGTCCGCTCAGGTTATTCCTATGAGACAAGCTCTGGCCACAGGTGTAGTCAGTAAAGAGAAGAGATGCATTCTGGACTCAAAGACCAACAAAACCATGAATGTAGCCGAGGCAGTGGACAAAGGAATCATGTCCACCGGAGGACTTTTCAATGATGAGACAACCAAGACCAAGCAGCCTTTGCTGAATGCCCTGAGGACAGGAACGGCTAAGCTTGTACAGGAAGATGTAGAATTTTCCAGGACAGGAATAAAAGACCCACGTACAAGTGAGGTTGTGACATTCTCTGAGGCAGTCAGCCGAGGCATCATCACTCCCCAAGGAAGTTATGTAGATAACAGAACAAGGCGAGAGATGAGCTTTCAACAAGCTGCAACTTCTGGTCTCATGGACAGGAATCTTGTGAGAGATTTGAACAAACCTACCAGCATTGTTGATAACCATGGCAGACATTTGACAATGACTGAGGCTCTCCAAAATGGCTTAATTGACCTTGAAAGTGGATTTTTTGAGAACCCACAGACCAAAGAAAAACTTACTATGCAAGAAGCAACAGCTCTTGGTTTGGTGTCTTTATCAGATGCTGGCAGTATTTTGAAACTGACAGGTCGCATGACATCTTCAACCACTGTTCTTACCCAGCTAGAGTCCCCTGAAAGGTCCAGAAATGCCATGCCTCTGTCTCAAGCTATATCCTCTGGTCTTTTGGATGAAAAGTCTGGATTATTCAAGGACCCACAAACAGGAAAGGAAGTGCCAGTTCAAGAAGCCATCAGAAAAGGTCTGTTAAAGCTCTCGAATGATTGGCCAGATGTATCAACCATCTCTAAAGAATACAGCAAAATGAGCAAAACGTTAGCTGACAGCTTTGTGACAGACACATCAGGTAACAAGACTAGAACCATTCCTATTGAGCCAGGGTCAAAGACTTTAGAATCTTCCCAAATGACTTTAACTCATGATGGCTACTCCTTTACCATGACTGCTGTTGCCAAACCTTTGATAAAGCAGCCAGATATTTCAGAGGTGCAAGAGATTAGCTTGAGGTCAGTGACAGATACAAGGACTGGTCGTGAGCTCGATGTTGAGGATGCTATCAAACGAGGACTGGTGAATTTGGAAAGGGGTCAATACATTGACAAAAGAACAAATGAGGAAATGAGCATCAAAGAAGCCATTGATCGAAAGTTGATCCAGGCAGATATTGCTGCTCCAGGAACTGGTGGAGAAGCTATGAAAGAAACAAAGGCCTTCTCCATCACTGGAGTTTTACACCCTCAAACCATGGCAAGGTTGACGGTGAGTCAGGCTTTGAAAGAGGGGATTCTGGATCAAGAAAAAGGCACCTATAACTTGATAGATTCAAAAGGTGGGAAATCTCAAATGAAGATCAGCGAAGCCATAAGCAAAGGGTACATCATTGCTGAAGACCTGGATACTGCTGCAACTGATCCTGATTCCCTTTTGAGAGAAACCAAATCTTACATACTGAAAACTGTTTGTCATCCTGTCACTGGGAAGCACATGAACATTGCAGATGCAGTTTCTGAAGGTGTCATTGATGAGAAAGAAGGCGTATATGTCAACAAAAGAACGGGAGAGAAGATGCCCATCCATGAAGCAATAGAGAAAGGAATGATCTTGGCAAAGCTGGTGTCTGTGAATACTGATGTTGATGGAGATGTAAACAAAATCACCACGACCAAATTGGCTACTTTGTCAGTGACTGCCGTGGTTGATCCCCGCAATGGAACAATTATCTCTGTGTCAAAGGCAATAGAGGAAGGAATATTGGATCAAACCAAGGGCATTTACACCAACCCTCAGACAGGTGAATCCATGACATTGGGGGATGCTATAGACAAACGACTGGTCCTTGCAGAATCTCCAGAATCTCAGTCCCAAGATGAGCTTGACAAAGTGGAGATCTCCAGCATTCACATTGCAGAGGAAGAGGACACAACGGAAGCAACTCTGATGGAGGATGTTCACTCAGAAACAGTGACTATGAGTATCATGAGCGTCATCGACCCCATCTCCATGGAAATGATTTCTTATGACAAAGCCATTCAGTCAGGAGTCATAGACATGAAGAAAGGAACTTACCAGTGTTCAGATGGTAGTCAGATGACAATTTCGGTAGCTATGGAGAAAGGTTTGATCCACGGAGAAGTTACATCTCGTAGAATTCAGGAAGACACTATGAGGAGCTCTGTGACCGCTGCTACCCCAGCTTTCCCAATGAAAGATATCACTTCTGTCCTTGATCCCCGAACTCGAAAGCTGATTTCATATGATAAAGCTGTCAAAGATGGTATCATCAACCTTGAGAAAGGAATGTATTGCAACCCCAACACTGGACTGGAGCTTCCTTTCAAAACAGCTAAAGGGCTAGGATACCTTTTGGAATCAAAACTTTCAAACCCTGAAGAGGTAGAACAATCCATGATAGAAGAAGACATGCTAGAGGCTAAACTCAGAACTCCTCACATTCCCAAAGAATCCAAACAGCCTTGGTCTCATGTGGATATGGAATTAGAAAAAACATTTGCACATGATGACTCTGTGGAAGATGGGTCTCAGGCGACTGAAGTGTTGCATTACTCCACAGAAATAGAGACAGCAGACGGCGTTGATAGTTCCTCATTTGATGAAATATCATTGCCCGTAGAAGAAAAGCCAGCTGGCAAAGGAATATCTTTTATGGAAGCTTCCAAGCTTGGTTTGATTAATGCTCAACGGAAACGTGTGAGAGATCCAAGAACAGGTGAACTGTTGACGCTGGATGAAGTAATCCAGCGTGGAATTATTAATCCAAACCTCCCTGCATTAGAAGATCCTAACAATGGAAAAACCTTGACTCTGAATGAATGTGTAGAGCAAAAGATTTTTGATCCAGTCACCTTTGAAATGAATGTTCCAAAAGCAGGCCAAGCAGGACTGACGAAGGATTCCATCCCTGAAAGCCCTTCCCATGTCAGGGCCATCAACATGATTGATGCTGTCAATGCTGGCTTGTTCAACAGAATCACTAAGCAATTTATGGAGCCCAAATCCGGTCATAAGTACACATTGGAGAAAGCCTTACATAACCACATTGTTGATGGTGTGATGGTGACTGTTTTGGATACGGAAGTAGGGGAACAAGTTCCACTGAATGCAGCTTTTAAAAGAGGCTTGATCAATGGAAATACGGCAGATGTTTATGACACAGCGCAGAGAACTCTGGTTCCTCTTCCACAAGCAATAGCTCAAGGTCTGGTACAAAACAGATACGACACCAAATCTGAATGCGTCACCAGCAATACTGGAGAATCTGTTCCTCTCAGAACAGCAATGATGAAAGGTAATCTTGATTCAGAAGCAGTGATTGTCCTCGATACAAAAACTGGTGAACAAGTCTCAATGAATGAAGCCGTTACGAGAGGGCTTATTGACAGAACAGGATCAGTTATCGACAGAGAGAATGAAAGGAAACTGTCTCCAACAGATGCTTTGAAATTTGGATTGATGGCTATTGCTGGAGCTCCTGTTATGGCAGGCAAACTTGTTGTTGATGCCATCAAGGACAAAACCAGGTCTACTGAAACGGTGAAAGATTCCAACACATCAGGATTAGATCTCAGGGCTGTACGCAATGCTACACAAGGAAAAGATTCACCATATGAGAATTTGCACCCCTCTGATAAGACCTTGAACAATCAGTTTGCAACTCCAGTAACTATCACAATCCAAGAACCAAGCCCCACTCCTGCTTCTCAGAAGAAATTTGAGCTGATAGCTTCTTCACCTTATGCCACTGACTCCCCTATTGACAAAGATGTGGGAGTCAGCAAACAGGACAGAGTCTTCCGACAAATGATGGAGACTGATCTCAAAGATGTTGATATCAATTGGGAAACAGGAACAGTGATTGATCAACGAAGTGGAGACAGGATGACTGTGGCTGAAGCTGTCCAGAAAGGTCTTTTAGATTCGGAAAAGGTGGAAGATTTGGTCAGAAGTTCTACTCCTCAATTCCAACCTGCGCCAGAAATTCACATCAATTGGGAGAAGGGCTCTATTGCCGACATAACAACAGGGGAGGTCTTTACTGCAGAGAGTGCCCTTCAAAGAGGACTCATTGATATGCCTACAGCCACTGCCTTGGCATCAGTCACTGAGACAGCTGTTCATTATACAAATGGGGACTCGAGATCCCATGCTAGAATGACAACACAAGAGCAATACACACTGAATAAGGCTGTCAAATACGGAAGCTACAATCCTGCTACAGGACAAATTATTGATCCCAGATCTGGTCTTGAAATGTCCGTCAGAGATTCAATGGATAGAAATGTCATTGATGGAAACAAGTCAAAACTGATAGATCCGCTAACTGGAGAGCAAAGATCTCTAAGAGAAGCCATTAGTTCAAAGATGTTTGACCCTGACAGGGGAGAGTTGATTCAAAGAGCTACAAAGGAGAGAATATCTCTACAAGAGGCATTTTTCCAGGGCCTCATTCCTGATGAGGATCTTCAAAGAGAGGCTTTGAATTCTTCTACTTCAACTTTAACTCTGCAAGAGGCCATTGCTAGAGGTTTAGTAGATAAAAACAGAAACACTTTCACCGACCCCCTGTCAGGCCAAACTATGCCTCTCGCTACAGCATTTGAGCACGGAAAACTCACAGCTCCTGTGGTTTCAAGACCAAGAAATAGTGAACAATCTATGACGGAGCCAGCTGAAAAGGTAGCCAAGCGTTTGTCCTTTGGGGAAGCTCTCGATAAAGGTTTTATCAATTTGGATGAACAGCAATACACTGATCCAGAGTCGGGAAAAAGAATAGCTATTTTGGATGCCATTAGAGAACAAATTATTGACACTTCTCAACCAGTTGTTAATCAGAAAAGTCAGGGCATGAGTCTATCTGAGGCTATTGAAGAAGGTGTTTTTGATGAAAGAAGTGGCATTTTTCATGATCCAAATACTGGTAAAGATATGACTTTCCAAGAAGCCATTGATTCTAAGAAGCTGGATGGCAAATTCACGGTATATGAGGTAAAAACAGGAGAAATTTTCAGTCTAGAGGAAGGTATTAATGAAGGAAAAATTGATCCAGTGACTGGCAAATTTACTGGTGACAAAGGAGACAAGAAAATGACCTTAAAGGAGGCAGCCAAGATGGGAGCCTTGGCCATTGTTGGTGCACCCTTGGCTGCTGCAATGGCTGTGAATGAATCTTTCTCTTCCTTCCTGGACAAAAGTGGGGACAAGAACCAGGATAACCTGCCTCCTCCAGACCTATCCTTCCAAGCCACAACAGTCAAGCAGCTGTCTCCAAACTTGCTAGAGGTAACACAGCAGGAGCAAAGTATACCTTCACCCGATGCAGACTCCATGACCCTGATGGAGGCAGTGTCCAGTGGCTACTTGAATCCAAGCAATGGTGTTTTCAAAGATCCTGACAGTGGTAAAGAAATGGATGTCAGCGATGCCATCATGACTGGAATCATTCAGAAACACTCAGCTTGTGTCAAGGTTCCTGACTCCAATCAAACTCTGGATTTAGAGGAAGCTCTCAAACATGGTGTCATTGACGATCATGGCCAAATCATAAATCCATCTACTGGAAAAGCAAAGGACTTAAAGACAAGTATTAGGGATGGCTCAGTGAAAGAAATGCCTGCCTCTCAGCTTCAAGATCTTGGAAATGTTTTCTCTAAAAGCACAGAAAAAATCAGAATAGACTCAGTTTATGATCCCCTCAGTAAGCGCAATGTGACCATGCAAGAGGCTATTGGGAAGAACATCATTCACTTGGAAGATGCATCGTATCAGAATCCGAGCACTGGAGAGGATATGAGTCTGTCAGAAGCTGCTGCCAAAGGCCTTGTGCAAATGGAGGTTGTGGACAAAATATTCACTAAGGAGGAAACATCAAAATCTGGGTTCAATGCTGAAGTGGCATTCTCTGAGAAGAAGAAACTTCAAGTTGATTCTGTCATGGACACTGCAAGAGGTCGATCTATTCCTTTATCGGAAGCTCTGAAACTAGGCATAATTGATGAAAAAGGCAAAAATTTCAAAGATTCTGAAACTTCTTCTTTGATACCTTTAGAGGAAGCAGTACAGCATGGTCTTGTCCAAGCTAGAACATTAAAATCTGAAAAGGTGACTACTGAAAGCCACCAGAAATCTCAGCATTCCACTATCACCCAATCAACGTCCTTCAAAGTGCAATCTGTGATTGATCCTGCCACAAACAGAGAACTAACTGTTCCCCAGGCACTTGAAAAAGGTGTCCTAGACGTGTCTACTGGAACCATTTCTAACTCTAGGACTGGAGAAAAAATGAAGATTGCAGATGCACTCAGATTAGGGGTTGTCAAAGGCGCTGAGGCTGTTATTTCAAAGTCACCTTCCAACCAAGATGAGAACAGTCCTGAGTACCTTGAGGAGCAGTCTTTGGATATATTATCTGTATATGATTCTATTAAAAATACCAATGTCAGCGTTTCAGAAGCCGTTTCATCTGGACTGATAGATTTGAAATCTGGAATGTACAATGACCCCAGGAGGAAGTCCATGTCCCTTCAGGAGGCCTATCAGTCAGGGCTGCTAGCGGGTAACATCAAGAAAAGACCAGCTGAGCCAGAAATGGTTGGCCCTTTCAAAGTCAGATCAGCTTTGGACACTGCCAATGATACACTGATGTCAGCCAAGGATGCCGTCAGAGCTGGTATTCTGAACAAGAGAAAGGAAGAATACTTGGATAAAGAGAAAAACGAAAGCATGTCGATTCCAGATGCTGTGAAACAAGGATTGGTAACCTTGGAGTCTGACATACCAAAGCCTGTGATCACTTCAATGACACAAAAGTCCATGACCATTACTTCAGTTATTGACCCGGCCACTGGGAAAGAAATGAATATGTCAGAGGCTATTGGCAGAGGCATATTTGATCCGGATCGGGGAGAAGTGCTTAACACCAGGACTGGTGAGAGGGTTGATTTGGATGAGGCCATACAGCAAGGTTTGATTGGGGCTGATGTAGAAGAGGGGGAGAAGACCCAGGAAGTTGCTGTCATCAATGGTGTCCTCATCACTGATGTCAAAGATCCTAGAACAGGAAAATCCATACCCATATCTCAAGCATTGAAACAGGGCATCATTGATGAGGAACATGGACTGTACAATGATGTGAATAGGCCAAAAACACTCAGGGAAGCTCTGAAACAAGATTTGATTGAAGGAAAGGACACTTCAGAACCTGGAGTGTCTGACCAAAAGAAGCAAGATGCCAAAGAAATTGAAGTCTTAAAGGTGGTGGATCCGGTGAGCAGAAGGCATGTTGGATTGGAGGAAGCTGTCAATAAAGGCTTAGTAGATGAACACTGCACTGTTTTCAATAATCCAATCACTGGCGTTCAAATGAAAATAGAAGATGCCATGAAGGAGGGCCTTGTTGCTGGGTCCATTCAGACAGTATCAAAATCCCAGGCAACTGTCACATCCAAGAAGCCTGCTGGCACATACAACATAGTTGGTGTCATGGACACAAATAAAGCAAAGGTGATAAGCCCAGAATCTGCTGTCAGTGAAGGAATTTTGGATCCATCAGGAAAGTATACAAACACGTTGACTGGTGAATCTATTTCATTAGCTGATGCTCTCAAAGAAGGGCTTGTCATTTCAGAGGTTTCCAATAAATTTTCTGACAGCAAACTAAGTCAAAGCTATGATAAATTTGTAACATTTAGAGAAGCCATGCGGCTTGGTCTGATCAATCCTTCAGCCGGTACTTTTTTAGATGAAGCCTCCCAGAAGATGTATTCTATAGATGAAGCAGTAAGGACAGGAATGGTGGTGGCATCTGATGGGAGGCCTTTCAATTACAAGGGGGTGAGCAAGGATGGTATGACTTACAGTTTTAAAAGTGCCCTACAAACTGGCATCATAAGTGCGGAGAATTGTCTGTTTTATGACAACATGACTGGTGACTCTATCTCCATTGAGACTGCTTTAGAGCAAGAATACTTGTCCCCAATTGCTGGAACACATGGAAGTAAAGCCACTGCTTCATCAATGGTTTTGCTTAAAGATGGTGTGGCACCAACAGGCAGCACAGATTTGGATGAAATTCTTGACTCCAAAACTGGAGAGAAGTTGAATCTAGCAGAGGCAGAGGAAAGAGGCCTGGTGAGTGTTGTTCCTCTGAGGAAAAAACTCAGTCTTGATGATGCCATTCAGAGTGGATTAGTGGACAGGGACTCTGGCTTATTTCATGACCCTATGTCAGGCAAGAGTATGCCTTTAGACCAGGCTGTGCTGTGTGAGTTTGTGGCTCCTATTAATGACCAGTTAGATCTTTCTGTGGACTCCATAGACAACACTGAGAGATTGCGACAGGTTTCCAGACCAGATAGTCTGTCTCTAGCGGATGCTGTCAGCCAAGGATACATTGACACAGAAAAGGCAGTTTTTGTTGATCCCAAATCCACTCAGACCTTTACAGTGAGTCAGGCCCTCCAGCAAGGCTTTATCAAACCAACTCTGTCTGTCGGCCGTTCTCTAGACTACTCACAGGAGCAAGAATCCTCTCAAGACATGAAAAATGTTGTGTCTCTACAGCAGCAGGTCACAAAAATGAATTCGTCTGTTCCCAAGAGGCAAATGAACAGTGCTGCTTCTGATATTGGTCCTGGCGTATTCCATGAAGATCGGGTCCTTCACAGTACTGGGGATACTCTCTATAGCAGCCTCTCCCCTGAGGATTTCAGCAGCAGTTTTGATCGGTCCTCTGCCTCCACCCCAAGTTATGCTGTGAGTAACTTATAATTACAAGTTCAAATAGATCTTTTTCTTTTACTAATAAAGCAATATGTTATTGAAGTTGATGTCATTCTTTTATCTTTGAATCACCCATCACATTATCATGGAAATTATTTTTTATGCTGTTTTTGGATAATGCAACTGTTAACCATACCTTACAATGGAAATAAAAAGTTTATATATATTACACTTATATATTGCAAAGACTGGTTGTGGGAAAAAGAATAGGGGATACAGACTGATTTTTTTTCCCCGATACTTGATAGTTTGTTTTAAAAATTGTTTACTCTATTACAGTATTACCTGTTTCAAATTTACTCTTTAGATTTTCTTGAGAGAGAATTTGAAAACTTCAATTCATGAGTATTTCAATGAAAATAGGAAATATCTTTGCAAAATGTTTAAAATGGAATTGTTTGGTTAAATAGATATTTAATTCATTAAATGCTTTTATGTAGCTCTTATTTTCTTGACTTAAGTAGCCTAGTTCTTTTTCTTTTTGAATTCTTAATAACTGTTTATGCCAAATATGGTCTTTTCTCCTCACAGGACAGTCAGAAGCTTTTAAAACACAAAATTGGAGTTAGGGATAGCACTAGTCCATATGGTGTGTCTGAGAGTGAGAATGTTGTACATGATAGTTACCTTGAGAAAAAACACTCTAAGCTTGTTGATACCAATAGTGAATGTAATTCTGAGGTAGAAAAAGAATGTGTATCAGATAGTAGGACTGATGATGATAAACTGGAAGGAAACAATAAAATCAGAAACTTCAAAAATAGAAATCCAAAATCTGGCAAAGTAGTCACCTTTTTGAGTGATTATGAGGAAACGGATGATGATATTCAGCCTGGAATCAGACAGGATAAAGATGTTCAGGGAACAAAGGAGGACCAAAGACTTGATCTCAATGAAGGGAGAAAGCCATTGTACAGATACACAAAGCATTTAGTGGAGAACTATTGGAAAGCCGATATGGAAAAATTTGTTCATCCAAAGAAAGGAACTTATTTCACCATCCAGGAAGCATTAGGTTGTTCTTTGTTACCCCGCAATATCACTGTCCAGCAGTTTGAGGATGATGACGAAGAGGATGAAAGAAATATCACTGATGCACTTGCCAGTGGCCAGGTGGATGGGAAGACGGGCAGAGTGGTGGACATGAAGTCTGGAAATATCGTCCCATTTAAAGAGGCTGTTCAACAAAATATATTATTTATTCAGTCATCCTTGAGAAGCAGTCTAACCCAGTGTACCTTGGAAAAAAGCCTGAAACAAGAGCTTGGGGCAGGTTTGTTCAAGCTGATCTGTGAAGGAAGAGCTACGACAGATATCAGTATTCTTGATAGAAGGAATGGGAAGAGGTTCACAATTCCACAGGCGATCTCTCATTCTCTTTTGTGTGTCCACACTGCCACTGTGAAGAACACAGTGAGTGAGGCTTGGTTGCCATGGAAGGAAGCAATCAAAGAGGGTTTGGTCATCAACAAACGGGCCAGTTCTTTGTGCCAAGTCATTCTTAGTGGTAGATTAGACCCTGACCAGAAACGATTGCCTGGAAGCGATGAAGAGACAAGAACACCCAATGTATTAAGTTTGATGAAGGATGAACTTATAGATGTTTATTCAGAAGAAATCTTTGATCCCAAAAATGAAAGATGGCTGACACTAGACAAGGCTATAAAAGAAAAAATCATTGAACCTAAATTGAACAAATACAAACACAATGTGTTACATAAAACTATACCTTTGCTGGATGCTGTGAAGGCTGGCTACATTAATGATGTATGTGGAAGTCAAGCTTTGTCCTACAGAGAATCAGAAGTAGCTGAAGAGTTTGATTTGGATGAGTTACCTGAATCCTTCCCTATTTCCTTATCTGATGCCTTGAGTGAAGGTCTTATCCACCCCCTAACCAGTGAAGTTGACATTGGCAATGGTCAAACATTGGATTTCAAGACAGCATTTGAGAAGCATATCATTCTTCCAGACAGAACTTACTTTGTTGAGAAAAGCACAGGCCTTACTTATGATCTGAAAGAATCTATGGAAATCAGTATGGTTCAACTTGACCCGGGTATTGTGGTGGATTCCTCAACCGGAGAACGGTATTCCTTTGTTGTGGCCAAAGAGAAAGGTCTTATTCAAGATACACCTCGTCCATATCTAAGCCTTATGACCGCTTCTGAAATAGGTCTTCTGGACTTAGAGGAAAAAAGAGTTGTTAATCCTCTCACCAAACAGAGAATGACCATTACAGAAGCAATGGGAGATGGCCTTCTTGATCCTGCTTCTCTCTTGACCCATCACAATTTCGACCGCATCTCTCTGCAGGAAGCCATTACAGAGGGATATTTGAACATTGACAGCCTAGACATCCTCCTGCCAGGGGGCAAACTGCAAACAATGGCAGAGTGCCTTGGGGTGGAAAGACCTCCAAGTGGCAGCAGGAGGAGCTCTGTGATAGGTCGGAAGTCAAGTTTAACTCTAGATGAAGCCATCAATAATGGCATTTATGACTCTGTTTCCAACTCTGTGATGTCAAGAGAGGGCTTTGTTACCTTGCCAAGGGCCCTACAAACAGGCCTCATTCATAGTGATTCCTTGCTCCGAGATCCTTTCAGTGGAGACATTCTGTCTTTGAAGGAGGCGTTGGAAAAAAGGCTTTTGGATCCTGAATCTGGAAAAATGATGGACTCTTCTGGCATACCAGTTGCATTGAACTTTGCTCTTGAGAAAGGACTGATTCTTAAATCCAAAGCACCACTTCACCTCTCCCTTGCGGAATCAATGGATGAGGGACTATTCAATGACATGACTAACAAGTTTGTCAATCCAGACACCAATGAAGAGATAGATTTTGCCACTGCTCTGGACCAAGGCATCCTGGATGTAGATATGATTCGGGTCAGGGACACTAAGAGAGGAGATGTCGTTTCTTTAGACAGTGCTGTAGATTCCGGCCTGGTTGATTTGGACCATGGCACCTGTATGAGCAGCTTTGATGGGGATGTGCACAGCATCGTGGAAGGCTTGGAGAAAGGCATCATCATCGACACCTCCAGCCAGCCAGCAATGTCCTTGCTGGAAGCCATCGATGAAGGCTGCTTTGATGTCAATTCTTGCAGATTCAGAGATCCTATTGGAGGCTTTAACATGAACCTGAAAGATGCTATTGAGTCCAACTTCATCGACCGTATGTCTGTCTCTGTAAGAGATGTCCTTTCAAAAACCCTTCTAACGCTTGATGGTGCCATCAACCAGGGTCTTTTGGATGCACATCATGGAACATTTTCTCAAAACAAAGATGGAGAAACTGTAACATTTCAAGAAGCTTTTGACAAGGGTCTTATTTTTTCAGATGCATTTGTACCTGACAAAAGTCTGCTTGAGGCAGTAAAACAAGGATTTTATAATTCAAGGAGTGGAAAATTTATTGATCCTTCATCTGGAAGAGTGCGAAGCCTGAGGGATATGGTTTCTGAGGACTTCATTGATCCAGAAATCATTTTGGTCAATGATGCCAGCAATCACAAGCTGTTAACCTATGATGAAGCAATCAAAGAAAAAATTTTAGACATAAAAGTTGGAATGGTCGTGGACACAGAAACCAATGAACTGCTCAATCTAAAGGAAGCCATGGACAGAGGGTTGCTGCAGGAAAGTGTCAAACACATTTCTCTCTCATGTCAGCAGGCTATTGACTCTGGTCTCTTACAAAAGAATTGTGGCAAAATCCTGGATCCCTTGTCCAACAAAACATTATCAGTGGAAGATGCAGCAGAAATTGGATTGGTTGATTTGTCTCAATTACTTGTCCAAGTCAATGACAATGGAAAATACAAGTTTTTGGATGTTGCTTGCCATGAAAATGTAGTAGTCATTGATGATGACAAACTAGTTTATTCAAGGACTGGAGTATCACATGATTTTGTTTCGGCTTTCAATAAGAATATTTTGATAGAAATTCCCAAGGAAGGTTTTCTTCTTGGAGATGCCTTGCAATCTGGGCTCTATGACAGTGGCCAGCAGCGATTTATTGACCCTTTGCTAGGTAAGAAACTGACTCTTGTTGAAGCAATTGAAAGTGGTGTTATCAATAACAGCAAGCTACAAGTAGCTGTCCCAGACCTAGGAATGTTTTCTTTGTCTCAAGCCATTGAGAAGGGTATCATAGATCCCCATACTGGTAACTACATTGCCACAAGCGTTCCCCTCAGTCTCACAGAAGCTGTGGAATCAAACAGACTACTGGTAGCACAGAACAGGCAGTCAGAGGAAGAGTTCAGGAGGAGCATATCGTCATTTGGTAGCAGTGAGTATTTCTCTGAGGGAGCATCAGTACAAAATTTGTCTTCACCTTTAACAATGAGATCATCATTTTCATCGTCCAAAGGCTGGGAAAGTTCTAGGGAATTTGAATCAATGACTTCCTCTGAAAAAAGTTTAACTGCGGCAAGTTCAGACGGGCAGGGTGATAACTTCACTGAGGAAGAAAGTACTTGGAATGATAATGATAATCCGCAAAGAAAAGTTCCTGCTGAAAGTATTAAAAGTACAAGTTCACTGCCAACTGACTGTCGTGATGGGCCAGGTAGTGTAGTGCCGACACCAGTGGGTTTTACACAGAAGAGAGCTGCTTTGTCTCAGATACTCCCCAACATCTCAAGTTACCAAAGTGGGTCTCTTGAACTGAGTGATATAGGTAATACCAGTAGTTCTCATATCAACGATTCTGATGGAGCATCTTTCCTGTCCCTCTCATCAAGAGAATGTTCTGTGAAGACCCTACCCTCAGAAATGGACATAAGTTTTACAGAGAGTGAATCCTCTATACCAGTGGCATTTGATGCAGATGAAGAGGACCTTGAAGATTTGGGCAAAAGGACCTTTTATGAGCGAAGTCAGAGTGCCTGTTCTGAGTCAATGTACAAAGATGACGATAAGTTAGATACATTTAAGACAGAGAGAAGTCACAGCTTTAATGATTTAGAGGTACATTTCAGTGGTCATAATTCAGCGAGTCGGAAAGAGGAGTTGATGAAAGATTTACAAAGCGGTTGGAATCCCCCTACTGATGAATTGTCAGCTTCCCTTGATTCCCTCCTGCAAGACGCCATAAGGAAACAGCTAATAGAGGAGAAACCTATGTCACTCTATTCTGCCATTGAGAATGGTATTTATGATGAAGAAAGCTGTTTCCTTTGTGACCCAGAGACTGGTAGAATTTTAGACTTGATTGAAAGCATTGACACTGGTCTCATAGACCCAGGTGTAGTGGAAGTTATTTCATCGAACACCAAACAACCTACCACTGTGCAGGCAGCTATAGAGACAGGAGTCATTGATCCAGAGAATGGAAAATACTTGGACCTGAGCACTGGAACAATAATCACACTAAAACAGGCCCGGGATGTCGGCTTGATTTTCAAAGATAAAACAAACTCAAAGAACACTGTTGAAATGAGACTAGGAAGTGAGGGCTCTGATTCTAGCCTGGGAAAACAGCAATTTGAAGATGCTTTCAATAGTGGTGTCTTGCATAGAACAAACTCCTCAGTCATTGACCCTGATTCTATTCAAGGCATAACTCTGAGAAAAGCCGCAAGTATGGGACTGATTGACATGAAGACAGGAGACTTCAAAAACCCTCAGACTGGTGAGACTATGACTCTACGTCAAGCTGTTGAGATGGGATTTATTCTCAGCCCGCAAGGCCTCTCCCTTTACAGTGCTGTAGACCGTGGCTTGTACTATGAATTGTCTGGACAGTTTATGCATCCTGATACTGGGGATACCAAATGTTTACAGGAGCTGATCAGTGATAAGATAATTACAGACAAAAACCCTGAAATACGAGATATTAGTCAAGACAATATAATGACTCTTGGAGATGCTATTAAAAAGAATACCATAGATTCTCATAAAGGTGTGTATGTTCATCCTGTGCGAAAAGATGAGATAAACTTTAAAGATGCTATCTCAGCTGGTCTCATCATCAGCACCAGCACACGGGAGGGACTCCAGGATCCATCCAGACATTTGTCTCCCTATCCATCCCGTGACAGCTCCAGAAGATCTTCTCCATCTCCTTTCAATAGCAGGAGTCCAAATCGGCTAGATATGCCTTACAATGGTAATGGTGGTAATGGCTTCTTGACACCCCAGGCTGGCTCCGCTGATGTGACTCCTGTTGGTTCCACAACAGATTTGAGAAAAATATCTCTGTCACCTTTACCTCCTGCTCTTCATAATGACTCACATCAGGTCAGGCCCACAAAACCAAAAGAAGATCATGTATCAGAATTGCAAGAAATCTCTGGAGGATCAAAGAAGGACTTGCAAAACTTTGATGAATTCATTCCGGAATATGAATCAGAGGGCAAAGAGAAGTTAGGATCTAAAGAGCTAAATCAAAACCGAAAGGGAAAAGTCAAATCAAAGGAACTTGATAAAAGAAATGTTTCTGACTCCTTGACATCTCTAGGCGAAGCAGAAAAGGTTATTGCTCCATCCAATAGCATTGTAGGTACTACAACTGGTGAAAAGGTGAATGGATCTTCAGTGAAGCAATCAGCCAGTGCAAAAGATGAAAAGGAGGAAAACTTGAAGAAGGGCATCCATAGCTTTGATAAGCACACCAAACCTGTAAAAATCATTGTATCATTCCCGTCAGACACTGAAAATGAAGCAAAGCATGCGTTGCAGGGCCAGGAATATGGGGATACAATGCCTAATGAAGTCCAGCTGATGAGGAACATTGGAACCTCAAATACACAAGGCAGTCATCTTGAACCTGATCTGACAACAAGCAGAGTTGGTTCTCATGATGCAAATATTGATAAAAGGACAGCAGAAATAGCACAGCCCTTTAATGGGGAACATGATGTGGACACAAACACTAATGATGAATTTGAAATATGTGATGAAGAGGTAAGAAAGAAGGAAAATTATCCACAAAATGTAAAGGAGCAAGACCATGAACATCGTAAAGGGCATGCATTTCAAGAGTCCATCAATGAGGGAACTGCTTTGTCTGATAACCAGTTGGCCAATAGGCAGGACAGCACATCTTCAAATGGTTCTGATAAAGATCTAGGTGGTAGTGGAAGTGGTAGCCAGATCAAGAGATCAATTGGAACAGATTACCACGAGAACAACAAGACACATCCCTCAACACAACCTCCTGGTAGTGGTTTCCATGGGGAAGAGCATGATCTTCAGCATGCTGAGACACCAGAGTCAGAGACTCCAGATGTATCCCAGGATGGAGTTGATGGAAGGAGTAGAGTAGGAACAAACACCCCAGCACCAGGTGCAGACCTGAGTGATGCCCTTGATGGTACACAGCCCCGACCACAACTGCTTGAAATCCCTGCTTCCAGTCTGAAAGGTAGTGCCAAAAGTAAGGGCCATAGGGTGCGGTTCAAAGATTTATCTCCCGAGGTTGAAGAGGTTGATAATGATCATTTAGACGATAGCGATGTATCTACCAAAGTAGGTGAGAATGATTATGAAAGGGATAGCCTTGATAAACACCCACGGCCAAATGAACTTCCTGTGCAGAAGGGCCTAAGCAGACTGTCTTCAACGAGTCCAGGCTCTCCACTCTCCCCATCTGGCTCGTCCCTTGAAAGCAGTTTGTCCAATCCAGAGGCCGAAGCCTTGAGGATTACAGAAAAGCTCTTCAAGCTCAACATGAAAGCTAAAACAACAGCCAGAGACCGGCGCAAGGTAGAGCTGGCAGAAACTTTGTCCTCATGTGCATTCCTAGTGGCATGTGATCGTCTGTGATTTTGGATAGTGCTCTGGCTTTCTTTATTGTAAATGTGTAGACTCCTGCATGTGATGTTCTTCATTTCTTTGAATGTGCTGAGAATGACCACAGTGCTTGATGGGAGTTGTTTCACCTAAGTCCACTCCAGACTTTTCTCCCCTCAATTTGCTGATATTTTCGCAACATTTGGATTGTTCACACTGCATGGATCTTGAGTTTTCATCCACACATTCCCCTCCCCGATGATGTTTTGTTTTGTTTGCTTAGCTTCAGGATTCATCCTTTCTCTAGCCAGTCTCAGTGCATGGATGATGAGTCCTGATATGGAATTCATAGTTACATAGATGAAATGCTACTAACCTTGTCCGGTTTGATGACTTCTACTAAACTGTAGCTTTAATTTTGTGCTGAAAATGAATGAGCATGAATGTCCTTCCAGATTAGAATTTTAAAGTGTGAAATTGATGTTTGTTTTCTGAAGCAAATATTAAGATTGATGTCATATCCTTATCGTGCCTAACAAAATTGAGATGCAGACTGAACATCTACTAAACTGGCTAGGACTCTTCCTCTAAACGTTGATTTCCATTAAAATTGTTTTGCCTCCTCAGAGATCTCATTCCTTTTTAGACATGTTTTCTATCAAAGCTGACACATCTTATTGTTTTCCTCTAAAACTTATTCTGGAGAGTCCTTGCCTTGGCTAACACACTTGTCAAAGAACTTATTTCAAAGAGCCCAAGTTGTTATCCCAAAAGTTGGCATCACCCCTGGTGGAATGACATGTGACTTTTTTGTGCTGTCATGCTTTGTCTAGTGTTGATTTTATCAAGCTTGCATGGCAAAGAATTCATGATTAAGGCTTTAAAAACTCTTTTAATCTTTAAAACGATAGTCAAGTACTGAGACAGACGCATGTCATGTCCAACATGATAAAAGGAAAGGAGTTCATTCGTGTCCTATTGCTTATAATGAAAAAGCTTTAAACTTAGGAGTTTTTGGCAGTCCTCTTACTGCCCTTTTTAATCAATTGGATTTTGGAAAAATTTTCCAGTCAAGCTTTTGCTTTCAAAAACTCCTGGTGTTTAGGTTTGAAAAACAACTGTGGAAGTAGGAATTTCCCTCAGAAAGTTGAGGAAACTAGATACAAAGAATAAACACCCTCAACTTTTTACAGATTTGTTTTCTATATGCCTTTAGATCATTTATTGAGTATGTTAGTT
>JAUEKY010299145.1:0-13341 GCA_031833965.1 Scyllaea pelagica | reverse complement strand
GGATGGAAAGATGGATGAGGATGACAGTAAAGCACACTTAACAGAAGTAGGACCACACCAGTGCTCCCGCCAACCGCACGCATACAAGTTCTGTATCATATTATAAAAGTAGAAAATCAAAGATTAGCAGTGAGGATTTTCCCAACTTGTTCTCTTCTTTAACATTTCCTATTATTTACCCATCCCAAAGTTAAGTTCCAGTCATATGTTTTTTTGTTTTTCTTTTTGGCAGATCTTTTAATCATGCTGACCCCCATCTGCGTGCTTTTCAGTCTATCACTATCATACATTTTTAGCCGAGGATGCACAGTTAATTAAAAACAATGTATTTAGCCATAAGGCTATGGTATTAAAAAAAAGGAATCTACATAACTGTGAGGTACGAGAAAAGCAATCTTTTTAGCTGTAAGCTGTATAAGAAAACAAATTTTCACTCATAAGGTGGGTAAAAAAGAATCCATCCAGTGCAATTGTATGTAAACTAGAATTTATTTAGATGTGAGGTATATTATATCAAAAATATTTTACTTTTAAATCTAACCTTTGGATATTCTTATTCCATATCTATTTGTCAACACAAATTTGATGTCTACAGCTCTTGTTTTTATTCAATTTCTTACCTTATCCTGCATGTTATTATTATGCATAATGTAAATTGAAATTTGTATTAATAGTATTAGTCCAAGCTTGTTTATCATTTGATGCTATAGAATGATATTATATCACTACTGTATGTCTGTTTAGAGTTGTCTGATAACAGACAGGAGTGCATTGGAAAGTAATTACTATCATTAGGTAATAAAACAAAACGCTCGTAATCCTAATCTATAACCAGCCACAAGGGCCATTCTTTATGTTTACACTTTTATGTAGTCAAACCCTCTTACATCTCTCTATTACTCAAGACCCTAATCAATTGATTTTGCCAACCCATAACGCAACACTCCCCTCAATCTCCCATTTAACTTTCATAACAACACATACACACACAAACACACTCACTCACAAACAAGGTACCAAATCATCGCTGAATAATAACACATTAATACATATATATTCAATCACTCCTATTTTTTTCTCTTCTTCTTTTTTGGAGGTTTATCTTGATCTGTCACAGACTTTTTTCTTTTCTTTTTCCCTTCGCTCCGGTCTTTACTTTTTGTTCTTATCTTTTTTTCCTTCCATTCATACTCTTCACTCTCACTACCACTTACATTCCTCTCCTTCAACCTTTTCCTTTTCTTTACTTTCTCTTTCCTTTTCTTCTTCTTCCTATGACTGTCTCTCGATGCAGACTTCTTTCTCTTCTTTTTTCTTACAGGGGATGAAGAGCTACCACTTCTGCTGCTGTTGTCTAATGAACTGCTGGAACTGCTGCCTTCAGATTCACTGTCTTTATCCGATCTGTCGCTTTCAAAGTCTCTTGGATAAAGCTCTTTGTACCCAGTATGACCCCATCTGCCAAAAAAAAAAAAAAAAAAAACCCAAACAAACAAACCAAAATTAAAGGATTAACATGAAAAAATATATGATACACTTTACTTTTCCAATCAATTGCATAGCCTCCTGAGTTTTTACCCTTGGGCCTAAATAAATGACAAAATGAGAGTCCTATATAATGAATCATACAGACAGTGCTCTTATATGCCAAACAGAAATATGAGATCAAATTTTGAGAAGCTGGTTTTGACTTTATCAAAAATAATCTGGAAAATAGGTACGCAATTATTTCTTTTTTTCCTTCCTCGCAACCTCACTTGAGGACAGTTTATCAATTCATATTAGGTGTATATTAAGTCTGTTGAAAAGTTTACGTCTTTATATGGATTTTATCTTTGACCAAGTCATACACAAAACATAATAAATATCTTTTTAGTAATCATCCTGCCTGGGGTTCAGCACTAATCATTATGGGAACAACACTAACACTAGTTGGTCCAGTGCCAGTATATTGTGACTAGGTGAGATATTTGTGTTTAGTCTTATGTTTATCACTGGGTTGCAGCACGTCAACATGTCCATAGTACTCTGCTGATGATCGTTTTATTTCATTTTTTTCATTATCCAGTACCCTTTTACCATTACAGTGTAAAGCGAACTTTTATAAAGACGGAATTTCTCTGGATCATGCCAATAAGCCAAGCAGGTGATCAGCCCACTGTGACCTTTTGGTTGTAGTGGAAGGATTTCAATTTTGCCGAGACAGTTGCCCTAAGTGACTAAGTGCGGCCTACTCTTTTAGATTTCCAACTGCCAAGGGTTATTTAACGTGCGCAACGTGCACACAGGACCAACGGGTCTATCGTTCATCTCCGATAGGACTAGGCTCTAGATCCCACTTATCAATGTTGTAGGGACCAGGGGAGTGACATACAGGGTTTTTTCTTGGTGTTTTAGCAATAAAAATCACTATGTGATTTTTTGTCCCAAGGCGGACTCGAACCCGCATCACTTGGTTTTCAGCACCAGAGTCATGACCACTGAGCCATCGTGTCCCCCCTCTGCTGATGATATGACCTATAAAGTGTTGAAACAGGGTGTATAACCTTTACATTAAAACCTCCAGAGTGCTAAATTGCTTTTGATCAAAAAAAGAAAAAAATAATCTAACTTAAAAAAAACAACAAAAAAAAAACAACCAAAACAGACAAAGAGATGATAAGAGCCACCCCTGCGTACCTCTCGTCATCTCCCTCCTCGGCTTTGTACAATTTCCGTAGCCAGAATGTGCTGCTTTTGTCATCATTGACCTCATCTCTTCTATTGTCACTGCTGGCGTCATCCATATGGGCTGTCCTCATCGGCCGCCTTTTGCTGTTCCTGGAAAAGGCTGGGACACTTTCTCTGCTGAACATTGAAATTGCAGTAGATAGATGGGTAAATAAGACACAGATACTGTACCACAAGTGTCTATGATCTTCATTTGCTTTTAAAAGAGTTAGGCAGCATTTCATGTCAATCAACCAATCCAATGCTTACCTTCTTGGCTCAATCAATTAAGTTCTTGCAGTAGATCCGGTATAATGGAGGTTTGATCTCAGCTGCACCTCATCACAACTTGAGCATTAAATTCGGTAAAATAAGTCACAGCACTTGTACAGCTTAGCAACCAACATTTAATCCACAAACCCACGTTCCACAATGTTGACTCATTCGGTAGAGTGTCTGCATTAGATCTGCAAGATCGTGGGTTTAATTCATAAGTGACAGTCCAGCAACTTATTATTCAAGCTTTGTCTATTTTTGTCTCTGCTGCTGCCTGTAATTTTCATTTTCTGAGTATTTGTACTATTCTCAGTGCCTGCTTAGTTGCTATGATTGTGGCATGTAAGTGCTTATCACTATCATTATTATTACTACTATTATTATTATTGTTAGTATTATCATTAATTACTATCATCATTATTATTATTAATTTTGTTATTATCATTATCATCATTATTATAAACTCTCGGTCTTAGGCCTCACCTGTCATCATAAAGAAATGATTTAGTGACATCTAAGGCTTTATCTCTCCTTCCATCATCTTTATCCCGGCGGCCTCTCTGTTCAGTTCTGTCATCTGAGTCTCTTTCATTCGACAGACCTTCTTTCATCTTGGCATGGATGTTCCACATTTCTGCTTCCTCCAAAAGCTGCATAGAAAATGAATATATACGAAATGGAACAAATATGACACAAAACAAATGATCCTAACAAACAAAATTTAGGTTTAAAAAAAAGAAAATGCAAAACAACCTTCCCCTACTCTGCAACCATGAAACAAAACAAACAAAGAAACGTCCATAACAAAAAATTCCAAAATAAAAAGGAAAACCCACCAACAACAATACCATAAAATATTAGAATTAAACACTTTCAGCTTCTTTACAAATCTGCTTTGATTCTTGATGTTTCAACTGGTAAACAGTGACACCTAATGGTATTGTCTGAAGATTTTTAAATTGTTATTTCCACTTACTACCCGCTGAAACTGTTTTTATCTTTTCAAATGCAAACATTGATGATGATTAAACTACTAAGAAGCCACTGACCCTGTTATGTTTGTCTGCGAGACTGATGACATTCTAAGCAATACACAACAAAAAGAAAACAATATCAAAGAATTGGAATGCAATGCTTAAAAAATACTCTGTGGATCAGCTTTGGTATTTGATGCTTTGACTTTAACTGGTAGAAGTAGAAGTTGACATCTTCTACAGTTGTGTCTGCTTAAAAAAGATTTTAGAATGGTACTGTATTCCTGTTGACCAGCCAAAACTGTTTTTAAACCTTTTCCTTTGCCTACATTCATAACTAGTAAAGAAGCCACTGTACTGTACTGACCCTGTTGTGTGTGTCTGTGTGTCTGATGACATTCCGCAGCAAAGTTTTCCCACTGCTGGACACCGGCTCTCTCCTCTCTGGCCCCATGGTGCTGCTGGAGTGAAAAAAAAATCCACAAAAAAACAGAGTTTCAATCATTATCATGATAATGGATGAGCAAGAAAAAGTTCCCCACATTTTCCCCCTCCTTTTTAAGTCCTAGTTCTCACTGATCCCTTGTCCTGAAGCCAAGGTATTGAACCCCCCCATCCTTCTTTTATAAAACAGAATTCATCTATTCCATGTTTTGCAAATGCCTTCTTGTCCAAAATTACCCTGTCCCAGCATTAATGAGGAAATGTCTTGAAACTTTACTTGTGTCATTTCAAAATGAAAGGTAGTAACTGCAGGCAGTTTGCGGCTCCTAGTTTCACCGTCATCGAGGCAAACATGTTATATTTTACTTCCCACAGACATAAATGATATAATGGACATCTATCTAGCAGAAGTACAAGTACCTACAATTGAGGGACTTAGTATCATAGACTGTCATTCTTTCATTCTTATATTCATGTGATTGTCTGAGAGGGATATCTATTCACGATATTCTTTAAGTAAGTAGACTTGTCCCCGAGGGATCTTCTGTAACAAAAAAAAACCAACTAAGTGACTATTCAGAGACTTCTTTGAATACAGTTTCCAGGCTATTCAGGGATGTTTCACCTGATTTACTGCACACAAGGCCCACCACTGCGAACACAAGATTGCTCCCTCACAACAGTGGGCTCACAGTTCACTGTTATCTCGTCATTTATCCATCTTATCAACCCTAGATCTGCGGAACCCGAAATTCTTCAGGTAGCGCAATGGCTACGCTACTTGCTGACCCCGAGATATTTTGGTAGCTCACCCCCAAACGTGTGCTGCTGACCCTGAGAAATTTTGGTCCTAGTGGAAATTTCCATTCGCCAATTTTGAAACAAGTCTTGTAACCAGGAATCTTAAAATAACTGACCAATCAAATGATAGGATTAAATAGGGAACCCCTTTGACAGTAATTGTGATGTTATGGGATGGCTGTTTCTCGCGTTTTCACCACAATGCGTGCTGTCAAAGTGTTTGTTTACATCTTGCCGGCCAGCTGCAGTGGATTCACCGAATGTCATTCAGGCAAGACAACACACAAAGCCTGCACGCACAACTCGCATGCCGCAGATCTACGGTTAAGATTATTAAATTCTTCAAAAGCTTCAAGGTGAAATCTGATTTGTGATTCTGTGCAAGCAAACGTTTTTCTTCATCTATTTAACATTTGAAAAGGATCTAAGAAACACGAACAATAAAACTATGAACTTTTCGTGAAAACTTAATCAAACATGGTTGTCTCCGAAACTTTACATGCTATTCCGAGACGTCCTGAAATAGCCGCATCCAAAAAGAAACAAACCCCAGAAATCAAGGATTAGGTATCTAGCAAAAATAGCCCCCTAAGATCTGTCAACAAGACCAGACCCTGAAAAAATAGCTTCTACAACCATTTCTACAGGACTGAAAATAGCCATAGTAACTACAAATACATGTATGTCCTAAGGCTAATCTAATACAAGGATATCACACACCATTAGCTTGTGCGTCAGAGTTACTTTAGACAATATTTGCGACCAAAACACCATCTAACTTGCTATTCGTAACTCAATGAAAGAGAAAACGAAACCGGATGTTGACAAATTTCAATACGTGGTTTACAATTGATTATTCGATATTCTATGGGGTCGATTGATTTAGAATTACGGAGTGATAATACGGACAACCCTAGAGTTAATGTAACTACTCTCTCTAGATGTATATTTTGACTCCATAATTTTTAATCTCTTGGTTAAAGTAAAGACATAATAGGCAGATTTTTATTTCAGTCAAAAAGGAGAGATTTCTAGACCATGTTTTCGTGAGAATGATTTAAACAAAAAATCGATTAAACGAGATCAAGCCGCTTTAATCATACTTCCGGTTGTTATTCAGATTTCACATCATTGTCTGCTAGACTGTGGAAAAATAGAAATAAATTCTTAAAATTCTACAAATTTATGCAGCTACTGTGTGCTTAAAAGTAAAGCACAAATACTAAAGGTTTTCTTCATTCATGATTTGATTGCCCAGAGAGACGCGCGCTGTTGTCATATCGATAGTTTTACTCCTTGTTAGTGTAGTCTAGTGTGTCTTTCCACTTGAACAGTTTATCAGGGGACGATCTAGAATACCCCAAAAATAAACTTTCAAAATGTCAAACCCTGCCGCAGACCCTGTCCCACAGGAAGATATATGTGGAGATAGCAGATGGATGAATTTGGTAAGATCAAGAAATTATTGTTTTATGTAAAGACCAAGGAATGGGCATCCATTCTTGTGGGGAATACAACAACGCAACAACAATAGAAAAAGAATACCTGACAATTTTTATAGGACATTCCAGGCAGTATTTGTTAACAATCCACTCACAAAGAGAGAGTTTACTTATTCATATCTCTTTGTATTTCTGATGTTATCATTTTTCTATTAGCCCTCATCTTTGGAGACGTGTAATCTCTTTGTATTTCTAATGTTATCATTTTTCTTTTGGCCCTCATTATTGGAGACGTGTATGACTGCGTTGAATTCACATTGAACAGTACACTCCTAGTCCTCAAACAAAAAATGCAGCACAAATGAAATAACAGAAAACTATCACTGTCTCTACTCCAAGTATGCTTTTATAACAGCTATACCATGCCTCAAGGAATTGTCATTGTTTTAGTTACCTTCTGTCCTCTGTCTATTTTTCTATTGTCAATCCATATTAACATCTTTGTGATAATATCTCTCTATAAAAGAAAAGTCTTTCACAGTAATGGAGATACCTTTAGGTGAATTTTTCCATTTGATAACCATGTCATGGACTATTTAAATCATTCTGATTATTTTCTCATTGCAGTAACGATCATCATGTTGATGGGATAATTGATGACCCTGTCATTTTTAAAAATCAATTAGTACAAAATGTCTGAATCTGAGAAATCAGTCATAGCAACCGGCAGTTATTTTTTTATATCAGGAAGGGTGTGTAGTATAATATTTGCCCCTTATCATTGTTGGCCTTCCATGAACGAATGTGCCAAGATTGTCTGAATATATTCTGATTTTTTTATCTATTTCCTTTCTCTATTTAGCATGAATGTTTCTTGAGAGAAGCCAAGGAGAAGGAACCAGAGGTTTTACTCATTGGAGACATACACATCCAGTTTATGGCACAATCAAAGGTGAAGAGAAAGTTTTGCTTAACACCCTGTTTCAACACTTCATAGGTCATATTATAATGCTGGCAGAGTGCTCTTGATAAGTTTCAGTACTGCCACACAGAGATGAATAAAGGACTGACACAAAATATCTTGCCTAGTCATACTCTACCAATACCGGGCCAATCATTCTTAGCGCTGTTCCCATAATGCCGAACACCAGGAAGTACAGCTGCCAAATTTTTACGTCTTGGGTATGATACCGTCTGGGATTGAACCCATGATGCACCGATTTTGAAGTGGATTCTCGGTCATTTGAGCCATTGGTTCTGGTAATCGTCGGTGTGAGAGGTCACTAAAGTTTTGTTTGCATAGAAAGAGAGAAAGATGGACTGACAGATGTAGGAAGAGAGGAGACAGTATATCGTAATTTGATATCATTTGACTGGTTGAAGTGGGTTTGTTTTTAGTGACAAACTTTTTGAAAATTTGTTTGATTGCTTATCTATTCCTGATTGTGTTCCTCCATTCAGGTGTGGCAGCAAATGTTTGAGCCCCTTCATTCCCTGAATTTTGGTATCTACGACGATCAGACCCAACACGTGTTATGGAGGGTCAGCAATGGAGAGCTGGAGGGCATGGCTCCAAAGGTACCGGGATGCAGGGTTCACTTTCTTCTCGTTTTTCTTTGCTAAAGCTGTTGGTACGAAGGTAGACATTGTTTTATGTTATATGATCAGGTTCACTCACCTTGGATTTCGTAGTAACACCAGTAATCCTAAGGGACCCCCTTAGCCTTGTGTGAGGCCATTTTTTAGGCTCTTCTTGTCTTGGCTAGTTAGTCTCTAGTTAGTTTTCCTGTTACCAAGGGGACTTAGCCTTTTTATGTCCCGAATCACATTTTCTCATAGCTGCCATGGCAACCAAGTACTCCCTTTTCTATGGTTACTATGACGTTTTATGCCAACACTACAGACAGTTGGATGTGAAAATGTGTCAGGTTGCAGGTGTGGTTCCTAGCAGGGGTATTGCATAGTCCGCAAAATTAAGTCTTCCAAAAAGGTTCTATACATTACACTCCACTAAAGTGGCAGAGAATGACACAAGGGCGTGCAGCAGGACTGTCGTTTCCACCATCAAAGACTGACACACACACACCACCATTCTTTCTTTTTGCTTCTATGAGATAATAGAATAGCTTTCCTGATGAATTAGTCAAAATACTAGCTGTAGAGAGATAAAAGACATTTATTCATCTTCTGGATATAGATGGTGTGTTATGATTTGTTTATGCATTTTATGAAACTATGAACTCGTTCGTCATCACATTGTGGAGGTCTCCACAGCACGTTGAAAATCTATCAACAGTAACATGCAACAACAACAAACAAGTGTAAAAGAGTACGCTGTGAACAGCCTTGTTCCTGTATAAAAGACAAGAAATGAATAATTGCCTAACAGGTTGGTTGCCTTGTCCTATGTTTGACATCGCTGCATGTCTTGAAATTTCTACCTAATTGAGTCAAAGGTGTACGACCTGAAACACTGATACAAGCACAAAGCAAATGTAGCAGGTAATGGAGAGTCTCCCTGTATTAGTATATGTGTCACAACTCCCATCTGCTTTCTGCCTCTCACAGGTGATTGTCCTTCAGGTTGGTCATAACAACCACGGACACACCGTGGATCAGGTCACGCAAGGCATCATGGCCGTTTACAAAGCCGTCCGAGAAAAACAACCCAGCTCCCACATCATCGTTATGGTGAGCTGATATCTTCTCCTTCTTCTTTTGTTTTTCTCTTTTTTCTATAGACTTGATTTCAGCCCACTTACAAACATTTCTGAAATTGAGTGTTCTGGAGTTTCTTTTGTCCTTGTGCAAAAAAAAAAATTTTTTTTTTTTCTGCTCTTTCTCAAAATATTTTAATCCTTCTCCTTGTACATTATGATATTTTAATTATCTGTCTTTGACTGTTATTTGAAATTCAAATCTATCTACTACTTGCATGTAATGTTTTCTCCTGTTTTTGACTTTTACATTCAACTCTGATATATCTTACTGTAATCAATATTGGCTCAGTCAAACATCCTGCCACTGTGTGTATTCAATTTTTGAATTTGAATGTTACAAAATCAATATGGTTATTACATTAAAACCTGAAAAATAAATGTGTGCATGAATACCACAACTCATAATTCTTCATAAACTTCAAGTCTCATAATTGTACAATATGATTTTTTAATGTATTTGTATGATTACCTGATACTTTGCCTTCATCTTTTTTTCTTTCTTAAGCCGTTGCATGAAGTATATATTAACCAAACCCTTCAAGTGGAAAACAATGTCATGTTTTCAAATGTATTTTAAAAATATATCTCAATATCATATTTTACATTTTTTTCACAGGGCTTTTTATCACCTAGTTTACAAAAAGCTAATTCTTATAAGGGAATAATTGTCTTGCAATGTAATTTTAGGTATGTCTTAATCTCATCTTTTGCCTTTTTTTCCTGAAGCCTTAGTGTATAGAAACCAAATCTTTTGAGGGAAGATTATCCTACTTATCTGCATTGTAACAACCTCGTTGTCATTGTTATCGATCCTTTTCTGCTGTCATGCTCCTGAGTAAAGAGTGCTGTGTATTGTAGGTTGTGCATATAGAATAAACTCATATCTTACGCTTTCTCTCCGAGGGTTTTTTACCCAGAGAGCAGGAGCCAATCTCTTGTAGGGAGAAATTATCTCCAATTTTCACATTATGAATGTTTTAGTATCTTCAACCCAATATCGAGTCATTCAAGAGTGGGCTAGCCACCCACTTGTCTTAATCTCTTGGCTCAGAGTTTTCCTGACTTTTGTTTGATGTCAGATTGTGCTTATACTTTTGACACATTCTGCTGTCAAACATTATGTGGGGTCCATACAGTGCTATTGAGCGGTACTACAGGGATCTGATAACAACCAAAAAAAAAACCAAAAAACTAACCCATATCTCCCTCTTTTTTTCTTTTAGGGCCTTTTACCTAGAGGGCAGAAGCCAAACCCTTTGAGAGAGAAATACGCCTCCATCAACCAGAGGCTGAGCCAGGAGCTGGCCAACACCCCGCTGACCATTTTCTTCAGCGTGGACGACAAAGACTTCATGTCCAAGGACAAGGTCATCGAACGCAGCATGATGGCCGACTTTGTCCACCTGACCAGTGGGGAAGGCTACCAGCGTCTATGCGAGCCGTTACTGGAGGAAGTGCAAAATCTGTTGGGGACATTTGTCAAAGTGGAGAGCACGTCCTTCGACATGGGAACCGGGGATAATCAAGGAAACAATATTGGTGACGGTAAATAAATTAAATGTGTTTTGGGAAAATTTCAATAGATGAAAACGCTCATGATGTGCTGCTGGTTTTGATTGGTGTGTAGTCGATTATTTGCTTTGGCGTTAATTGTCCATGTGATCAGCGTTATGGTAAGCCGTGCTTGCAGTCATGAATCTTGCAGTCGCATCGTCCTTCATTTTCCATTCCAACATTTTTGTTTCCATATTGTAATGATGATTATTCAAAGCTGATTTCCTTTGCCTCTTTAGTTTTCATTTTTTTTTTTTTTTCTCATTCTACTTTACTTTCCGGTCTTATTCATGGAAAGATCTGCCATTAGTGCTAATTTATTGACTTAAAGCCATGACTATGTGCTTAATTTATTGTAAAAGCAAAAGACAAAATATTAGTATTGATTGTAATGAAAATGTTAAGCAGCATTTATATAGCACATTTCCTTCACAGGATTAAGCTCACTGTGCTGTACAATTTGCATTATTAGTATTACCAAGTCTTGTGGTCATAATATCAATGTTCTACTCCACCCTTTGTTGTTGTTGGTTTTTTTTTTTGTCCCTCCTCTGCCCCTTCCCCACCTCTCCTTCAATTTTACAAATCAGTGCTGGACAAAAGAAAAACGAATAAATAAAAGAAGAAGTTTATGCTTCTTTAGGATTTTTTGCATTCACAGGAGATTCTTGATCATCCTCGTCTTGTGTTTTTATGTGTGTGTTTGTGCTTTATATCCATACATAAAGTTGTAGTCGTTTGAGTGCTGAATCCTCTGATGAGTCAAACCCGCTGGCGATTCTTTGCCTGTTGCAAGCAAACATTTTTTTTTCTTTATTTGCTGTGTATTTGTTTATTAGAAATCTGTTCCATAATTTTCATTGTTAGGTGAGGTTCCATACTGCGTTCATATTCAGTAATTTTTTTGTTTTCTTTTCAAGCTTCATTTTGCATCTCCTAGTATTAATGGCAGACAGTGTTGTGGTTGTGTTTAATGGCCGACTCCTTAGTGGGCGGCATGCCACATACGGAGTTATTCCTGCCCTTGATGTTGAGATTGTAAGAGTTTCAGTGTCAGTTTTTCTACATGTGATATTTCACCAAGTTATTTTTTCTGATTTCGGAATTATCGTTTTCTTGTTTTAGCAGGTATTTTTCCCCTCCTCCAAAAGGGTAAATTGATTACGTCGTAAAAAAACAATTTTGTGCCATAAATTTTGGTATTTTGAATTTTTGTAAACCGGATTGAATTAAAGCCAGTGGATTTCCAGATATAGAGATTGGACAAGCACTGAGAATAGTACAAATACTAAAAAAAAAGAAAGTAGTGTCTAACAGTGCGGAACAATAAATAAAGCCTCATGAGGTAATGAAAATGAGGAGAGAGAATTTGCTGCTGGCAAGGTTTGAACTTCTGCCCTCTGTGACAATACTGCCATGCAACCAAATAGCAGTGGTAAGCAAACTCTCTTCCCCTGAACCCCTGCAGCAATGTAATTCTCTCTCCAATTTTTTTTTTCTTTTCTTTTCAAATTTTGTTTTATCTATTTTTGGCACTGTAACACAGTATTTTTTTTATTATGAATGTCAATGAATTGATAGCCTTTTGTTCATAATGATGAGTGTGATGATAATGGTGTTGATACTGACAGAGACAGAATTTTGTGCAAACCTGTGTTAGATTAGGTGTGTGTGGATTTATCAATCATATAAAACATGATAGTAGAATTGGTTCATGATAACAGCTCAACCTTATTAACTATGTTTGTAAACATTTTTATTTTTACAGTTATTTGACTTCTTTAGGGTGTGTCAGACCTCCCAGGAGCTCTGAAAAAAGCGGAGTGCTCCGCTTTTATAGCCAATATTTGAAGGTTTTGAAGTCCTGCTCCTATTTTTCCCAGCCTTTATCCTCTCATTCCCTTTGTTTGAAAAGGAATACTCCAATTTTTTTCAAGGAATGCTCTGATTTTCAAGTTCCAATGGTTGGCAGGTCTGGTGTGTTATAGTCTAATTTGTTTTACACATGTTTTCTTCTAATTTGTTTCGTGAATTAGTGAATTCGGCATGAACTCATCTTTTTGCATTCTCTCAGACAGGCGCCAGTATTGAATTTGTTGTTGTTTATTTCATGTGTGCAATATTTTGAATGAATTGAATGCCTGTGCCTAACATGGCTCTTTGATCATTTCTTGTTTCCTTTCATTTCTAGCACATAGTGCACATCATATATCGTTTTCATTCAAATTCCTTTTAAGAAAAAAAATAAGAAGGATTTTTAAGTATCGTTTCATTAATAGGAAGTAATTTGTTGTTTGCTGCTTTGTGTTAATTTTGTATTACCTTAACTTACAATTTTATCATTGATTTTGTGGGGGGGGGGGGGGGGGGGGGGGGGGGGGGGGGGGGGGGGGGGGGGGGGGGGGGGGGGGGGGGGGGGGG
>JAUEKY010299034.1:0-11352 GCA_031833965.1 Scyllaea pelagica | reverse complement strand
AACAAAAACAAAATTAACCCCCCCCCCCCCCAAAAAAAAACAAAAAAAACCAAAAAAAAACCCCAACAAACCACCTGAGTGAATTTTTTAAAGTCACTTCAATTGAACTAGAGTTGCTTTAGCAAGTGTAATCAAAAGCTAAAATTCCCTCTGAAGCAATAAATCATTCTGCACACTTTGTAGATCAACATTTAGTTTCTTATCTTTAGCGCTACTTATTCTTCAGAAGTCCTATATTTAGATTAGGCCCAATTCCACAATGAATTCAACAAAAAGCGATTTCAAATACATTTAGTTCAAGTGAAAAATAAATACACCTGAATCTATTATAGCAAAGGATTGCAAGCATTATTGATTGGTCTTTTGTAGCCATTTCTTTCTAGAAAGGTTTCATATAAATTTCCAAAACTGAAATATTGATATAAATTCTCCTTTGAAAAGTTAATAATATAAAGACTGTATCTTCAAATCCTCTAAGATACCACAGCAAAACAAACAAAACTAAAGCATGTATTGAAAAATCTGATGACACAAATAGAGTCTGCAGCAAAAGGCGTTTTCAAAATAAATCATAATTAGAATGCAAGGTAACTGATAAAAATTATGATATTTAAAACAGACTGATCAAAGTATGTCAAAATTCACAGGATAGAAGAAATTTTTCTTTTTAATTCTATCTTGATTACCCACCTTTCTCCGGTTTGTCGGAGTTCCACTTCAGATACGTCTCAGACATGACGACAATCAAATCATAGGCAGCAGATCTCGCTTTTGCTCCAATCTCTTTAGTGCACAAAATAGCCTGAGACAAAAATAAATATATAATTAATCACATTCAATAATGGAAACAGACAACTGATTCAAAATCAAATTATAAGTGGTACTGAAATTGGTGAAAAAATAAATATTTATGGTCATCTTACCTCTGGTAATGCTGCCACCAGGAAGTCTACATCACTGCTTGTTAACTTTCTAAAGACATGAGCAAGACACCTCAACCTTGGCTGTAATAAAGAAAACAAAATAAGTTTATTAGTATTCTTTCATGAATAAAAAAATCGATTTCTACTGAACCAGAACATATGAAAGGGTGTTTTTTTTTTAATTCCACAGTATTTGAGAGACAAAAAAATAATCTTAAACTTTTAGTAAGAGAATCTAGCCTTCAGTAGGGCAAGTTAATCTACTGGTATGGAACAATAAAAGGATAACATAGAGATGAAAAGTGGAAAACATTGACAACACATTCAGATCACTCACAGCCTTAGCAGATGGTCCAGATTTTGACAAAGATTTCACTAGTGTGTTGCGAATGGTTTCCGTGTTTGATTTCAGGAACTGTGAACAATCGGCTGAATCACTCCCACACATCTCTTCTAAAACTCTGTAGGCTTTTTTCTGAACTGTTCGATCATTAGAACTCTGAAAAATAAAACGTAAGGGTAATTGAAAAAGTGATATTTGAAACAAATAGGCTGACGTTAAACAACACTTTGATAAGTACTCAACTTTTTCTTCCTTTTCTAAAAGCAATTATACTTTAAACATCAAATAACAAAATGGAAATTTAAAAAATCTTTTGTTATGTCTATTCATACATTCAAAGAAATAGGGAAAAAATAACAAGAACAACTGCTCAAGTTACAATGCATTCATTATTATTTTCTTCTACCTTGGAGTTAAGTAAGATTCCGAACTGACTTACTTCTATTTGCAAAGGGGAGTTAGGTGATACAATGTAAAAGTAATATAAAAAATTCAATAAAATATAAATGTTACCTTCATTCTTTGTAAACAAAGTTTGAGAATTTCCTTCAATCTTTTGACATCAGCATGAGGAATCATGGCCCTTGCCAAATCAATAAGTGCAATACTGATAAAAGAAAAAAATCATAAACTCAATTATCAAAGAAAGCTTTTTATATAGGGAACAGAAAAAAATTCTGTTGACGAAAACAATGCAGCAAGACACCAAGAGAAATAGTTTCCATGTAACCACAGGACAAGAGAAATAAGCTACAGAAGGAAGAACATTTTTCCTTCCTCTGCTAAAAATCAAAGAAAAGGTGAATGTAGAAGGTAGCCTTTATAAAGTCTTTATTTCATTCACTGACTGTAAAAGGTAGCCTTGAAATGTCTATTTTATTCACTTACAGTAGAAGGTAGCCTTTAAGTTCTTAATTCATTCACTTACTTTCTGAAAGAACTGATGCTGTCTTCCTTCAGCTTGTTAATGCACTTGTCCAAGAATGAGGCAATTAACTGAAACAAGTAGAATCAAATCTTTAATGCACTGTGATCATTATTCAAACACATTATTATCTTCAATGATAAAGAAATCAAAGGAAAAGTCATCTATGGGTGCGAGATAACTAAGAACAGAGTATATTACTGGCTTACCTTTTTTATTTTTAAATGTGATTTTTTTTGTTGATAAAAGGATAACCTGAAATAAACTTTAGCATTGTATGTCTTCATTTTAGAAATGAGCAATTGCCAAAACGTCGTCCGTCATTGCTATATACAAGTAATTTTGTTTATGCCATTGTTCTCCAACTAAGAAATTGAAACAGCTACAACCACAAGCAGATGATTTCCTTACATGTGAAGTTAAGATCCATAGAGTTATTCTAGTTCTAGAATAAATTTTGTGCTTGGGAACTGCAATAATTGTTTCTCGTACTTAACAATGACAACACGCCACGGGATTTTGTTATGTACGTGGAATTCCAAAGCTCATATCAAACCTCACCAGTACTGTCAACATACAAAATTCACTTTTATGTGTAGCTCATAAGTATAGATGACGACAAAAGCCATCAATTTTTGTGTCCCAATTACTCAAATAAGAGGCTTGTTACCAGTTATTTAGATATATTATATATTTCATAAATTAATAGAATAGAAGTGTAAATACAAGGTAAAACAAAGTGCTCAACTTTAGGGAGCTAGAATACATATATAACAATAAAATGACACTTAATTCACTACAAGCTTGTTTCGTGATGGCTCACTTGATGAGTAGGCAATCACACTAAATTCTGTTACATGCTAATTAGTAAAGTTTGCAACTGACAACATAGTGTCTAAATGAAACTAAGAGTTACATAAAACAGCTTATAATTAAGCACAAAGCGACAAAGCGACCAACTTTCCAAAGACCAAAATTGGGACACCTTATCAAAGTGTCTTCCTGCCATGACCCAAAACAACAGTTTTACAGACATTTCCCACTGGCACAGACCACAATAGTTATGGCAAACCTCCCTCATTCAAATCTAAGTTTTGAAAAACCTGCCCAGCCTTCCTTCTTTTCTTTTTCTTTTCCGCCCCCACAATGAGCCAAATCAGGACAGTTAGCCACTCAGTAAGAGCCAGTAAAGATGAAAACCAATTAAAAGACATGATCACCTCCTTGTCTGATACCAGCAGAAACTTTTTGACTGTGTCAAGAACAGCAAGCCTTGTGTTTTCATTCAGGATCCCTTCAGTTGTAAATTGGTTGAACAGAATGGGCATAAAATTTTTGGCAAATCGACCAATTTCCTTCTTGTCTTCCTCTGAAAAACAAAGAATTCAAACGTTAATTCAAATTTGCGAATAGCACAAATTTAACAATAATAAACAAAACACTTCTTTAGTTATAACTAGCAAGAGGATTTCTCACTATATATGTTTCATATTTCATAATTCATTTCTTTGTTTTCAAGAGATATGGGGTGTCAAAATAATAAAATAACATCAGAATAATTTGTGATCAGAATTTTAGTAAATATAAGACAGATCAAGAGCTATCTTTGTCAAAGAAAGTGCTACCTTCCATTTATAATTTATTCTATGCCAGCTCACAAAACATATTTTGGAAACTCGAATGTCACATCTCTGCCAGTCAGTTTTTTGTACACACATGTGAAAGTGTCCAGCTTGTGCTCAACATTATTCTGCTGGCTTTTATCCAAATGCACTTTGACTGCTCTGGAGCCATCCAGCTCGGTTTGGATTCTCTTGCCAACAATCTCAGGTGGGAAACAGAGATCTTCCAAGATCTTTGATTGCAAAAGATCATGTCTTTAGATTAAATCTAAGGCGAAATACCATCGAAGAATCCTACCTTTATCTAAACTGCAGGAGATCAATGAACGCAAAGAGGACATTACGTTCAGGCGCAAATCCTGTCTGTCATTTAACGCTGTGCCCAGAGTTTTGGCAATTCCCTGAAAACTCTGAAATTTTTAGACAAAAAATTTTTTAGTAACAATAATCATTATTCGTCCTCATATCTCAAATATATATAGATAAAAAAATTTCAATGTAACCTGAAAGAACATAAGAGTAACTAAACAAACTTCAATCACCAGAGAGAGATCAAAGCTGGCATCGCAATGTCCAGCATTCCCTCAATGGTAATAAGCCATAAGCACTTAGAATCCTTTGCCATCTGCAACATTTGGCTCTTTTTTTCAAGGATATTATATCTAAATGACCAAAAAAAGACTCTTTTCTTTATTACTATTTTACAACCAAATGACCGAAATTTAGCTCTTTTGATAAGGATTTTACGCATTCCTGTAGTGGCTAAGAAGCGTATCTTTGTAGATAAGGCTGCAAGTCCAATCTCAGGCTACATTAAAAATTTGTTTGACCTCCCTAAATGTACACCTTAATGTGTATTTTCTTTGAATCATTCAAGAGTGGGGACACTGAGCTAGCAACCTGCTTGTCTTAATCTCTTGGCGAGTTTTCCTGACTTTAATTTTGTTTAATATCATATTGGATATGTACATTTTGACCCATTCTGGGCAGTACAAAAGGGAACCTGATAACAAAACAAAACATTACCACATTACATCACAGAAAAAAGAGAGGTGACAAAAAAGATATATATATGTTGATGCACTAACCTTCTTCAAGTCTGTGGGTTGGTTGCAGAAACCATTCAACATGGACCAGATTTGTTGCTGAAGTGCATCATAAGCTTGTGACTCAGCCCCTCGGCCAGCTTGGGCACACGTGTCAGCTGCATGACATTCATCACACAAAAGAATCATTTATTGTTTCATGACTTGAAGAGAATTTATGCTTTTCATTATTTTCATATAAATCATTTATTGATTTATCACCAGAAGAGAATTAATGTTTTTCATTATTTTCATATAAATCATTAATTGTTTCATGACTGGAAGAGAACTCAAGTTTTTCATTATTTTCATATATCTTTCTTTCTTTATCTTGAACCTATTTTACTTTTCAGTGTAAGGTACTTTCATATATACTAAACTGAAAATCATTGAATTGGGAGGCCCTGGAAAAAGGAGCTAAACATCAAATTTTACTGGGAAGTTTGCCTATAAGATATTGGAGGGTAAATAACTTTAAACATGTAACTGATTACGAGACTTCTTTAGGACATTAATAACAAAGAGAAAACATAATCTAAAAAAGCTAAAAATCTGCCCATCAGCAGGCAAAGTCAAATAGAAAAAGGGAAAGAATATACAATATGTGAGTCTAAGACTTGTTTCTTGAGGGTTTTACGGCGCTATTGGCACAATTTAGGCCATGTCAGTGCCAGATGGGAAAAAGTAAGACTGATTGATAGTAATGAGTAAAGAAAGTGATAGATCCAACAATCACAAGTAGATGATGAATATATACCAATGTGTCTCTGAAAACTGGTGAAAACAACTTGAGCTCATCTTGATTTACAGACAGTGAGAGCCTTGGTATTTGCTACGTTTGTAAGGCAAAATATCTTTCGGGTTAGACAAATATGGACTGCATTTCAGTCTGAGTTTTGATTTTGTTATGTTTTGTTTTTGGTTGGAGTTTTGTCTGTATTTTCATTTTTTGTGGGGGGATTTTGTTTGGTATTATCTACTTTTGGGGAAGAAGGGAAGGGGGAAGGGGGCCTGGAGGGCTGTCATTAGAAAATAAGGGTTTAAAGAGGCTTTATGATGACATGGAACTCCTTGTTACTTTTTGCAAAATTGTTCAAAACTAACAGTGGCAAGATTGAACAAAATAAATGAGAAGCTGAAACGTTCCATTGCAAGCTTGTAGATTTTACAATAGCCTGGAAGACTCAGATTTACTTGATCTTTAAACAATTTGTAAGTCAGACTCTGCCTACAATGAAAGCCTTGGTTGGATTTGGATCTGAATCATTAAGGGTCATGAAAAAAGAAGAAAAGTTAGTAGAATTGAATATAGCTGATTAGACTTGAGCACACACTTTATAGCATGCCTTGTATCACCATGGGGTAAAGTCGGTAATGATATTGCAATTGATGATTAAAGCATTGTCAAGCATAGATAGCATGAATCTTGTTAATTCGTTTTAATGGTAATTATGTTTTGAATATAAAGATGAAGAAAACATTTATGGTGTTAGCAATGAAAATTGGTTATATTGCTTAGGTAAGAGGATATTATACTGTATGACTTTATTTTCAATTATGATTTCATGTGAGAGGAAAGAAATCTGGTTTCATCTCAATGAAATCTTTATGAAATAAGCAGACAAAAAGAGGCCAATATATTGGTTGAAAAAAACATAAGAGAATCTTTTATATTCTCATTCAGTTACCCTCTCCATCCTCTCCTTGTGTAGAAGCTAGAAAATATAGAGAGAGTCATATTGAAAAGTGCTATGATTGTAACCTATCATCAAATTCCCTGAACGTGTTGAGTGAGATGGTTGGACAGAGAGCAGTCAGGAAAAGCAGGGGCATGTAAATCAAGCATTGCGAAAAAGAGAAGCAAACGTTGTGGTTTCCTAATTTCATTCTCATGATTTAGAGGATAATCAATTTGAGAGTATAGCAAATTTTTATTGTTTTGTTACCAGGTTCCCTTTAGTAAGGCCCAATGGGCAGTGTAGACACCCCACATAATGTTTGACATCAGAATGGGTCGAAAAGTACACATTTAACCTGATATCAAACAAAAGTCAGGAAAACTTTGAGCCAAGTGATTACAACAAGCAGGTGGCTAGCCTTCTGTACCCACTCTTGAATGACTCAAAGAAAATACAAATTGAGGTGTACATCTAGGGAAGTCAAACCAAATTTGAGTGTAGCCTGAGTTTGGACTTGCAGCCTTATCTGCAAAGATATGCTGCCTAGCAACTATAGGCATAATATAGCAAATAATATCATTAATTGAAATGAGGGGAAATACATATAGGGGAAGAAAAGAAAGTGAATGAAAAAAAACAGGTCCTAACACTTTAATTCGATTTAATGATAAAAACGTTCACTGATAAGACGTTTTGTGTATATAAAACTTGTTTTTAAAGACCTTCTATGAGAACAGAGTAGAATCTACTGGAAAGTAGACTTAAACAAATACAGAGGAACATCTCACCTGTTTGAGCACGCTCCTGGTTAGCAGAGGATGGTGTATGTTGCACTGTAAAAGAAAACAGTTTCAATTTCACTTATTGAGTCACTCAGAAATACTCACTGTTTAAAAGCTATCTGGATTGTACTATATTTAAAAAGAAATTATTTTAGGTTCAGAAATATTTTCCTTAGTGTAAAAATTTAGATCTGGGTGAGAAAAAAAACTAAGTCAATAATTTGGCATATCTTTCAGAACGAATTTCTGCAAAAAGAATACTCTTTCCTTGGGGGAATTAATAGCTATGAGCTGAAATAGCCAGGTATTGCATACATGAGTCAGTACCTAAGGCGGGATCTGGTTGCAAGTAGCATCTCACACTCCGCCTCCACTCAAAATCGGTTGTTTCTCTCAGCTTTCTCTGGCACATGTTGTCCAAGATATCTTTCAAGTAAGTGGATTGCTAGAGGCAAAAGAATGATGGAGGCTATTGGTTATCATAGCTATCAGTCTAAAGTTGAGAGTTTTTTAACTGTCCGTTTTACACACTGAACAAAGTTTCCATCCTGTTTATTTTTTATGACATGTATCGATTCAACTAAAATTTTGGAAAAATGTTGAAAAAACATTACACTTCTTGCTCACAAAATTTGATATCTTCATCAGCAATCCTTCATTGTTTTTTTACCAGATATCAGGGCATTTTGCTGTACTAAATTTTTTAAATTGGATACTAAAAAAGCAGATGATATGTTCTTAATGGTCTATGTTTTAAAGATAATCTTTTGAGTTATTAGTCTGAATTCTCTACAAACACAATAGAGTTCATTCATTTGAATATCTGATTATGGTTAGAAAATAGAATTTCTAGAAAGAAAAAATAGAAATGAAATTTATTCATGATATCCATTTTCGATATATCAGAAAACTAGTGCACCGCCTTCTTCAGCAAATGATTTATATTCAAGTGAAAAGACACCCTAGCCTTAACAGATAATATTGCTTTGTCTGTTTATTTGAAAACACAATATAAAGATTGGCTAATAATGGGGGTATTTACCTTCCAATATATCGAAATATTGTATTGATTTGCACTAAAATACTAAGCCATGAAAGGTTAGATTCAACCCAAATTTCAACAAATAACTCGCTCTAACACATTTTCTGTAGCTGATGAAGAAAATTTTCTTTGATTTCAAGAAACTTCAATTCAAAGCAAGTATTTAGAGCAAAAGATCAGCGAAATCCGTACATGAGAAATTAGTAAAATGTGGACTTAAATAAACACAATAATATCAAAATCGCACGTTTTCTTCCTAATTACTTTGACTAAATGATATACAGGAGTTTTATTACTAATAATTCTGGGAAAATCATAATTTCACCCACATTGAGGACACAGCTTGAACTATTTTCCTGTTTCATGGGGGTGACCTCTGCAAACCGTGACAGGCATTAATTAGGGGACATGCAAACGATGCGTTAGCGATATGGCAGATTATCTCCATTTCCCTGCCAGCCAGTGATGCAGGTAGCGGAAGCGCTGATAACAACCAGATGTCAGCCTCTAACCGAAATGCAGGTTTTCAGCCCATTTATGTATGTGGTGTATCACTTTCCCTTTATACAGCCCAATGGCAGTGTAGGGACAAAACAAAAGTCAGGAAAATTCTGAGCCAAGAGATTAAGACAAACATCTGGCTAGCCAAGTGGCACTCTTGAATGACTCAAAGAAAATACACATTGAGGTATACATTTAATTCTAATGTGGTCTGAAATTGGGACATGCAACCTTATCTACAAAGATATGCTGCTTAGCCATTACTGGCAGGCAAATGAGCAAAATATACTTTAAAAACCATCACATTGTTTCATTTCAAGATTCTTCATTCACTCCTTTAGCAACTTACAAGTTGAATAATTAGTTTCACAATGTTATCAAAGGAGATATGGCTATAATCAGTTGCAAACATTACTTGAGTCCATTATATGTTTTAAATCTCTTCTAAAATCGTTTCATGTCAATTCAAGAATTTCAGTTTTTGATGCAAAATTGAAGAAAAAAGCAACTGTTTTAAGACAAGTTTGATTTTCCTTAAATCACATCTTATCTTGGCTACTATTTTTTGTTTTTGCTATTTACATTGTGGAAGGGGAGGAATTGCTTTATCAAAAGGGGGAGAGGAGATCAGACCCATAATTCCTTATCTTAACAACGGACATATAAATATATACAGTAAAACACGTTTTAACAAAAAACGGCTAAACCAAAAAAAAACACTTAAACCGAAAACAATAAAAGAAATTGTTTGGCTGCTTATTAATCTATATTAAGAAAATATACCTAAACCAAAAACGAAATCATTCTAACTATGGATAAACAGAAAAGAAAGACCTCAATTCCCTCCTTTTCTTCGGTAATTCAACAGCTGCGAAAGATAAAATCAAGCGCTGTGTGGCTAATTCTCCATCCAATCAATGAATGATACTCCTTGAATGTCCATAGTAATGGCATGTTCCGATCAACACATACTGCAAGTTGCCCCCAATGAAAGAAATTGTTTGGCTGCTTTTTAACCCTATATCAAGAAACTATGCAAAAACGAAAACAAAATCATTCGAACGACGGATAAACCGAAAAGAAAGACCGCAATTCCCTACTTTTCTTCAGCAATTTAGCGTCTACAAAAGATAAAATTCAGCCTCGTCAGGCTAATTCTCTAGCCGGTCAATGATACAGCTGTACTCCTTGAAAGTGCTTAGTGATGGCATGTTCCAATCTCTCCTACACACACACACACACACACACACACACACACACACACAAGTACACTGTCGTATGCCGTGTGCCCCTACAGGTAGGTAAACACGCACGCACTCACATCTCTTTCGGTGATGCCATAACAACTTCCAAAAGTATCCATGCACTGTACCTAGTGTTTGCGGGTTGTGCTGATTCTGTTTTTTGGATACCTAGTTTGTTCGTCAACCAGTTTGCCTATTGCTTAAACTTACAATTGAAGGTGGGTGAGGGAGGGGGAGGGAGCAGCACAAGCACTAGGAGAGGCTAGATTCCTGGTATCCTTGAAATGTACTAAAAAAGTCCGACACTTACTAACTCCTATGGTACAATAAAAAAAAGGGTGGGGAGGGAGGGGTGTTCATGGTTATATCATATCATTACAAGCAGCCTCCCTTGAAAAAAATGTAATTTTCTTCACTATTTCTAAACCAAATTATGTTTAAATGAGCCTGTAGGGGCTAAGCAGCGTATCTTTGTTCAGATAAGGCTGCAAGTCCAATCTCAGGCTATACTAGGATTTGTTTGACCTCGCTAGATGTACACCTCAATATGTATATTTTCTTTGAATCATTCAAGAGTGGGCACAGTGGGCTAGCCACCTGCTTGGCTCAGAGATTTTCCTGACTTTTCTTTGATATCAGATTGGGTTTGTACATTTTTACACACTCTGGTGTCAAACATTATGTCGGGTCCCCACACTGGCTTTGGTCGGTACTATAGGGAACCTGATAAACAAAAACAAAAACAAAAAATAATATTATTGTATCAGATTGTGCTTATACTTTTGACACAGTCTTGTGTCAAACATTATGTCGGGTCCCTACACTGCTATTGAGCAGTATTAAAGGGAACTTACAACAAAACAAAAACAAAAATAATATTATGATCCTACGTTTTGAAATCTAGTCATCATGGTGTTACGTTTCATGCTATTAAATAATTCATGCAAAAATTCCCTGTCTGTCTGATTTTCACTGATCGAGTGCTTTGTGTTTGTTGCGGCTTGCTCACTTTTTCGTTCTTCTCACACTATTATGACGAATGCCACTCGTGCTGCTGCTGTTGATTTTACTGTCATCAATACCATTGCTTTTCTCCTTCACTTTCCACAATCATCGCCCCATCGCCAGTACTACTATACTACTACTACTACTACTACTACTACTACTACTACTACTACTACTACTACTACTACTACTACTACTACT
>JAUEKY010298923.1:0-13342 GCA_031833965.1 Scyllaea pelagica | reverse complement strand
ATATTCTGCTTCTGTAATCCAGGGCATTTAAGGACCCTGAGTCCAAACCTAAGCCCATATCCTTTATGATTTATGATCAACTAGATAAATCTAATATAGAACTGTTGTAGGCTGGTGGTGTATTTTCAAAAATTTAAATAAAGAAAAAGAAAAAATTTTAAGCGTATGTAACTTTACCATATAGGGAAAGAAGGGACAGTTTTGGATCAACAACTCAGCTTCCATGCGTACAAGAGGGCGAACATAAAAGCACAAAGTAAATTAGGCTTCCAGATATAAAGTGTACAAGATTAAACAACAACATTTTTGGCTAACACATTCAGTGTGTTTCCAACCTTAGTTTTTTGCCTAAGAAAGGTGACTTGTTATCTATCATGATTTTTTTGTTCTCTCCATCTGTGTGTTTTTGCAGATACTCTCCAGCTCTGCATTTTTCTTAATTTTGTTTCCTTTCCTTCCCCCTACCCATCACTGCTTTTTGTGTCCATCATATTCTTATCCCCACTCTCTTATCTGCCCTCTCCCCCCCCCCCCCTCCAAACCACTCCCTCTCCCTTCTTCTATCATCCGCTCCCTTTCCTTTGCACAGTACTACATGTTCCAGTAAATTGCTCTAACTGTTGCTTCTTGTTGTGCCTGATAAAGACCTTTGGTCCAAATGTCGCGATTTTGATTATAGATAAAACCTTGCATACCTTGTGTTTTTATATTATTTCTTACAGGTTTTAGCAGTATTGAACAATTAAGAATGAACTCTGCCCCTTGATACATTTCCGCTGCACTATTTTATTGATGCTTTAAAAGTAAGAAAAACTGTTGAATTATTCTGTACCTTTATTATTTCTTTTGGCGGCACTTACTTTCTATGAATATCTCATTAGAAAGCCTAATTGAATTGTAATCATTTATAAACAGTATTTCACAAGTGCACATGTAAAGCTGAATCAAAAATATATCTAAAACCCTGTGGTCAATTCAGGAGGAAAATGTGTTAATTCCCTTCAAAAGGTTGTTAATCAACACTTTGTGATTAAAAGAGCTTGAAAACATTCCTAAAGTGGGTTTTGTGTGGACAAATAACCAAATTTCCTCAAATTGAAAGGCTTATCATATACAGAAATGTATGCCCTTCATTCATTTAACTGTTGTGGAAACTATTTAATCAAGGTGATATCTTCAGCCCTCAACAATAAAAACTGGTCTTGAGTGCAAACAAAAGAAAGTATTTTTTTGGTTAAGTATCAAGGATTTGCTAAATGAAAGTTTTATCTAGCATATTTCCTTTCCTTTTTTGTGCAGCATAGAAGAAATTAATTTTGCATCATATTGAAGAGGGTTTCCAACAGATAGTAAAAGAAAAGTTCTTGATTGCACTACATAAAAAAAAAACAATTACGATGCTTACCTGTCTGATTTCCTTGGCAGATAAAGAGCCAGGCAGATCTTGTTTGTTTGCAAAAACCAAAAGGGTGGCTCCAGCCAGCCTCTGGAAAAACAAATATAATGTCACCATGTTATCTATGACGATTAAGTTGAGCTAACACAGGCAATGTGCTCAAAAACTTGTATTACAAAAACAAAAAAAAAATCACTTTCAAATCACTTTCATACCTGAAGATGATTTATGACATCCTCATTTCAATGGATATTGTTTAAATCTGATACATTCTATAGAGAAAGCACAAATTTTCTCTATTCTATGCAAACATATTTCACCTTCATGTCCATTTTTATATCAACCAAATATTCATTTTTAAAATAATATAATGGGCTGATCATCTGCTTGGCTTAATGGCATGACCCAGAGAAATTCCGTCTCAAAAAGAGTCGGCCCTACACTGTAATTGTAAAAGGGTACTTGATAATGAGATGATGAAATGAAGTAATGGTCTGATTGAGGACATCAAGCAACAACTACAACATCCTCCAAACCTGCAATACACCATACACTACAGAACAGAAGCTATAGAAGGAACTTCCACTTTTTACTTCATGACATTTCAGCATAGAGCACAAAACAAGCCCAAAGGCTACTGGATGAGCAACACAACAGCAGTCAACAACATTGAATTTTGGATTGTTCACAAGAAATCACAACTGTATGTAGCTCTTATTCTTCATACACTGGTACAGTGAAAACAGCCAAAACCTTTTTTAAAGAGAATTAACAATAGGAGTGAGACAATTTTTGTTGCAGAGACTAAACCACTTTGCCACCAGCAAAAAAACAGCACACCCACTGACTAAGCTGCTTACCACAAACATGATAGTTGTCATCTAAAAAGCTTCCATCCATTTTTTTAAATTTCTTAAATTGTGCCGTCTCCACATCTATAAATCGAACTATATATTACATAATATACCTCTTCGACAAGGAGTGAATGGAGCTCCTTCTTGCAGTCATTCAGTCTCATTCTGTCAGCGCTGTCTACAACCCAGATTAAGGCATCAGTGCTCTCAAAGTAGTTTCTCCAATAAGACCTCAGGGACTTTTGGCCACCAACATCCCAGATGTTTAATTTGAAGCTATCAAGAGACATTTGAAATATAAGCATGTAAAACTGAACGCAAACTATAAGAAGAGTAAAATTATCAGATAAAATAATGTACGGAATGTTGATTAATGATTCATATTATTAAGATTCATGAAAAGCACATCATGTTCAGTAAGTAGTACATTCTTAACTTATCCTTGATGTGAAAAGAATATCAAAGGAAATTCAGATGAATAAAAAAGCTTGAAACACAAGCCTGACAAATACCCCTAATTTTCTGGTATCTGATATCAAAGTAAATGTAATACCATCAACACTTCAAATAAACTCTGGCATATTCAAGTTCAAATTGAAAAACAACCAATTTTGATAGGATGAATTGAGATAGTGACTAAAGGTGAGAAATTTCTTTTTTTCATAAAATAAGCTTTCAAATCACAATAAAATTGATAAATATGAGAGCTTCGTATTTAAGGAAGTAGCTCAGATCACAGTAACCACAAAAGATAGTAAAAAGATTTACTACAGTCATATATGCATTTGTATGGTACATGAGAAGTCTTACCCTCTGTGTTCTAACGTCTTGATATTGAACCCAAGAGTGGGAGAGATTGTGTCAATATCTTCCCCGTTGAATTTCTTGAGAATTGTAGTCTTCCCGGCATTGTCAAGACCTCTGAAAGTGGCTGGTTAAGGAGAAATCCCTTCAGCTTCAAGAATGTTTTATATATATATTATAGAGAAAAACAAGGAAAATCATAAGGACTATCACCAGAAAGTGAAAGAAAATTGCCTAGATGTGTACCATGCACCTCAGCCATCCGCACAAGTCACTGATGTAGTTGTAACATCCACTTGTTAAGCTTGTCACATGGGGTTCTTAGTAATCTATTCATATGAATTGGTCCAATTTGTCATCAAACACCACTTATTTTCCACTTTTATATTTCTATGGATTATGAGACTATTTCTTAGACCTTGTCTACCAGATGATGATAACAGGAATCTTGACAAATTGTTAACACTAAAAAAATCTTTAAGATTCCTTGCTGTTCTAGACAATGTGTTAGCATGCTGCTGACTAAGTAAGGAAGAAATAAGAAAGAAGGGTAGGAAATGGCAGCCATAATCTTTAAAAAATGATTGTGATTTAATATCAATGTTCACCAGCAATTATCTTTTTTACTTTGTTCTCTTGGAAGTGACTCACTGTTTCCAAGCCTCAAAAGTGACACTGGGATGGAGGGACCATATGTTTTCCATTGCCCAAGTATTCTAACTCAAGTTTGCCATGTGGATGACATACAATTCTAAGTTTAATGAGTCCGATGCTTTAATCATACATGGTATAAAATAGTATTCTAAAACCAGGTGTCATGCTCAGTGGCAGATGTACCAATACTTTGTTAAAATTTTGATGTCTTTGCAGTTGGAGGCTTTTGATTACAAATTCAAGACAACTTGAGGAATAATCAATTGCACTATTTAGAATTTCATACTATAAAGTTTTTACGTTTAATGTTTAGGTTTAACCCTGTTTCAACACTTATTACATGTCTTATCAATGGTAGGGCACTCAGTATATCTTAATGTGCTGCAACACAGAGATTAACTGAGAGCTCAACAGGAATATATCTCACCCGGGCAAATTATATTGACACCAGTTTAAAGCTGTTCTCATAATGCCCAACAGCAGCAATAAAGGAAGTTTATAGGTTAGGCATGTTGTTGCCTTGGATCGAACCAGCAATGCACCAGTTACAATCACTTGCTCCAACAAAGCTGGTAACATAAATATAAGGTACCTAATCCAGACCTAAAACTTAGCATTCAGTTCATGACACTTATCAAGGTTTTCAAATCCTAATATCATATAAATAATGTTGATCTTAATTCCTAAAATTATGAATAAATAATATTGATCTTAGAAGGCAACATTCATGGATGGCCAATGAGCTGAGAATACTCCAACAACCTAAAGTCTCACATTTTTTTTTTAAAGATTCATCATGACTAATTCAAGACACTCAAGGCGGGCACATATCTGCATCAAAATGAGCTTTTCTATGAGGAACAGTACTTCAGGCTCTCATGCCAAAGATGTTTTTAGAAAATTTCTCAAAATCTTCCAAAATATCCAGACAGTGCCCCACTATTTCGGCATAGTCTATAGAATATTGACAAAAAAAAACCCCAAAAAAACAACAAAAACGCAACCCAAAATTTTTCATCTATTCCAAGCCCCTCTATGATATCCTCCATTTTAATAGACAGTTTCATTTATCAGGGGGAGGGGATTCAAGGCTTTACACTCAAGTGCCAAGTGCAAGTTATTTTTTAACTTGAAAGACAAGGAACGAGAAAGGGAGAGACTCAGATGGGGAGAACCATCCCCAATTTCGACTGGTTCAAAGGCAGTGAGGGTATCAATATCTATCATATATTGTGTTAGTAAATAGATACAAAGAAAATGACATTTGTTTGATTATTTCTGAGTGGTTTCATTTGAAAATAAAATTGAAAAAAAAAAACAACCCAAAAACAACAAACAATCCCAGAAATAGGAAACTGTTTTATGTGTTTTACAGCAGAAAACAAGTGTCTAAAGATATGATCCCAGTACAGATGTATGATACTTTTAGATTTAGCACTTAGATAGTTAGTACCTTAATGAATGTCATAATAAAGGAGATCATATATATAAACAGTCTGCATTCTTCGTCATGTATCTATCACCATCATTAGTCATCATTCACGGGCCAACAAAATCACATTATAAATAAAAGAAAAGAAAACCCTCTTCGAGTAAACCAAATAAATAAACAGATCACTCAAAAGGATACAACATCAGAAGTCTCACTTCTTTCTCTTTCTGTTTCATTTTCTTCAGAATAGTAAGGAGACCCATTGTTAATTCAACTGCCGCTCGGTGAGATATTCTTGAGGTATTAGTAACAGACAATGAATGGAAAGAGAGTGTTCTCCCCTCACCAAAATCAAAGTTCTCTTTCGGTTTTATTTTTCTTAATTTATTTGCGTCATTTTAATAATCAAACACATCTTTATTTTCAGTTTGACTATATTTCTCTCATTTCAAAGGTCAAAATTAAAGAACAACGGTGATTCTCTTACTAAGAACTCAAGTTTTTGTTGTTCGAAACAAAAGTCCAGCTCTATATTTTAGTGAGAATATAATTTCAGGCAGAGAAATTTATCAATAAAGTTTCACTTCCGGGTCTTTAACAGCGGAGCGGACCTTCGCTGACGACGAAGAAAGACTAAAAGTGGTTAGGAAAATGAATAACTCAAACAATATGTTTTAACTAACGCCGTAAGATGAACCCGCAGGATACTAAACTGAATGTCCATGATAATATATGGCATTTTATGGTGACAGACCCAATACTTCATAAGAACAAATTTACTGTTTACAAAGTAACATGTAAAGTGAGTAACATCAGTCTAGATAGATCTAGGCAACTTATTTTTGTGGGGAGGTTGCAATTGATTGGGACTGGTGTTTCAGACCAGATTGTTTGAAAACATTGTTGATTATTTTACTATTAGATTCAAATAGCGTTTGTTGTTGGAATGCAATGTGCAAACCCATCCAAGAAAGGCAGCTTTATTGATTTTCTATTTAAAAAAACAACAAAAACACTTTCCATCTGTCATTGTCTGCACAATAATTGCTGTCTTTCCAATACTTCTGTCTATCTGACAGTTGGTGCTTTCATTGTTTGCATTGGTTTAGAAATTTCAGTTCATGATTATTGGGATTTATCTATTGGAGGGATCATTAAGAACACCCTTCCTAATTCAGACAGCCATAAAATCTATCATCACGCACCTACTGGTCATGTGACGTCTTTTAATTTTTAACAGATATTTATTCATTTTTTTACTTTTTGCATGTGACGGCAGACACAGGTTAGTTTGTTTCTGTACTCACATCCAGTATGAAGAGGAGTGTATTATAACTAGACGTTGTCTATATTCTTTCCCATGCAAGTACCAACAGCCTTTAAAAAACAAGGCTGTCTTTATTTTGACCCTGGTCCGATTATACTGGATTTTATTCGGACATGGAGTTCATCTGAAAACCTTTGATTTCTCACTTTTTATTTTGCTATTGAAAAAAAATTTGGTTGTCTTTGTAATACTTTTCTATCTTAGAAAAAGAAGATAGAACCCTATTGATTTTATTGCAATGACTATTCAAATCTAAAAATTTCCAGGAGGAAGGCATTGACAGACTCATGTGGACAAACCCTCTCAGTAAATCAGAAGTTGCCATATCAAATTGAACCCGGGTCTGAATAGAACCTTTGTTTAAACGATCTATTTTGCTCAAATAACATTTTTCTTTCATCCTTTTTTTTTGTATACCAAATCCTTCTTATTATCAATATATTTTATATGTATAATGTTTTTTTAATGTAACATAAAAAGTCTGGCATCCATGTTTTTTTTTTCAGATTGTAATCATTGCTTATAATTTTTTCGTGTGCTTCTTGTTTTTGTTCAGACATTCCCAATCAAGTCACCTGAGGTTTTATCCGAAGTAAGTTTTTATCAGTTTTCCTTACATTTTTGTGTTTACTCAACATTTTAATGTGATAATATAAAAGTTTTTATCAATAATAATATGAATTAAAAGGCTTTTTTATGTCTTTTAAAAAGATAGAAAAGTTATTCTATTCTTCTTTTTAACTCTGTTGTAACAAGATAGCTTTAAAAAATATTTCCGATTTATTAAAAATTTTAATGGCTGTTTCAAATATTTTACTTTGTGATATCTATGAATGCTTATGAGTCTTAACTTTGCTTATTCTCAGATTGTCTGTTGGAAGAGATACAGTGATTTCAAGACACTATACAAATCTCTGCTTGCCTTGCATAAAGCTCTTCACAGAAGAAATCCATTTCCTGAATTTGCAAAACCTAAGTTATTTGGTGAGATACTAAACTGTTGACGTTAAGGAAAGCAATAAAATAAAATGTATTAAGTGTAAACTGGGTGTAGGAAAAGATCATTTTATAAAATATTATCTAATGGAAGACATAAAGTGAATACAATTTTGGACGAAGGATTCCTTTTTTCAAGTTGAAATAGATTGAGAGAGGAAAGGTTAAAAAAAAAATCACCATCTAATGCATTGTTGACAATTGCTCCTAGCTGTGTCCTTTCTCTTCAACCCTGTGGTATATGCTCTCTGTAAAAAAAAAACTTTTTGTCTTTTTTGTGCTGCTTGCACCCTATATATCTGGTTTGAAAGGAAAATTATAAAGAAGAATTATGGTTGAACATCACAGAGAAAACCTAAGAGGAATGAAAGTAGACTTATTTTCTTTATGTATGTAGTTATTTCTCAGATAAATCAACTCTTAGCCCATTAATGTATATATAGCAGAAAATATTAGTTTGAATCCATAAAGCAGAAAATAGTTCATTGCAAAGTAAAGAATGCCTGCTCAAGACTTTTGAAAAAGTAATGATTCTTTCTCAACCTAATAGTTTGATTACTTTTAATTGTTTTCGTCAGGTCGTTTTGATGACACAGTGATTGAAGAACGGCGATTGAGTGCATTAGATTTGTTGAACTTCATTTCTGGGCAGCCTCATTTGTACAAGTCATTAGTATTCAGACAGTTCATTGATGTAAGTATCTCGCAGATCATTTATGCATTGACTCATGTAACAATGAGTGTGATTTTAGTCCTCCCTTTAAAAACCAAATACGGAGAGAGAACTGGAATTAATGAGGTTTTTATCCCTTTTAAACGATACATTTTTTATGTTTCTCCCCATAATTCATTGTCATTTCCCATGAGCAAATTGGCCTGCTTTCCTCAGCAATTTCATCATCATCATCATTACCTTTAACACCTAGGGTCAGGGGACAGGCTACAGATAAACAGCCACCATACCACTCTGTCCTGGGCTACCTTCCAGGCTGGTTACAGGCTCTTTTACTTCTCCTGACATCACAATCCACCTCTCTTCTCCTTGAGCTTCTTGGTCTTCTGCAGGCTTGTTTTCCCTTGTTCGTGGAATCCACAGGAAAACACAGCCAGGAATTTGAATGTTCCAATTATATAGAATTAACACATTTTCGTAATCTGTCAGTGTTTTGAATGTCTATTCACTTCGCTCTATCCATCTATTGCTTTTATTATTTTTTTTATAGGTTTTCTAAATGCAGTAATTATTGAGATGTTTTCCTTCTTTACCATCTGCTATTTACATCTTCACCAGGATGGAAAATCCAAAGCCACTTACAGCCAAAAAGAAGCCCCGTTTGGTGTCAGCTCTTCCTCCACCCTTGATGTTCTGTCAGGGGAGAGAAGCCAGTCGGATGGCAAACCCCCGCCAGACCTTGTGCCCGTCATAGCTCGTACCGACAGTAGCAGCTCTCCACCCAATGGCCGTCCGGCAGCTAAAGTGGCGGGAGAGAAGGAAGAGAGCGCCAATGTTCATTGTGTGGAAAAAAGACCCTCAACTGATTATCAGATATCGGAGTATGCTTTTTTAAAAACTTTTTTCTTCCCTCTCTCTTTTAAATATATTTTATTTTTTGCATTAGCATCACTTAACCCAATTATGCAATCAGGGATCTTATTCGTTTTATGTTTTTTTCTGACTTTTTTGTTTTTGTGTTTTGGAATTTTCTTTGTTCTTTTCCCTTCTGTGTATGTTGAGTGAAAAACTATTTATGTTGTTCATATATATTAAAAGTCAGATCCATTGTTCTGCTCATTTTCATGTTTTTATTTATTCATGTTTTTCCAAAAATCATTTTGCGTTAAGTGAAGAAGCTCACATTGATCAAACAAAGGTTTTAGTCACTTGGTGGTAATTGGAAAACATTGTTGATTATATCAATTTCATAGTCGGGCTCTGTTAAGAGTAGATATTTGTAGAACTGTCATATCATATCAGCTTTAATAAATATTCAGATATAAAATGTGTTTAAGCTGAACAGAGTAAGATACCCAAACTTTTTATTCTACTAATTTTCAATGATATTCAAGGTTCATACTGATATATCTGAATCCATTTCTAAAATCCATGTATATAAGTCAAATAATTCTATCAATGATGAAAGATATCAAGCTTTCTTTTAATTCTGGAGATTTTGGGAATTGAAAGAATATTTCTCTGTGAAAAGATCTTTAAAAGATATTTTTAAAATGTATCTAACCAGGGTGATGGGGCTAGAGGGGACATGGAACTTCCCTCAGGTAGCAGATAAAATCAGCTTGGGTTCATCGTCTGGGGAAGAGACCATCGACACGGATGAGGATTCTGTGATGGCCAAGAGTCTGCCAGACCCTGAGCTGGCCTTCTTTGACCCCATGTCCAGCCCAAGGCTTAGGTCTCCTTCGGACAGCCAGGACCCCCACCTGACCACCAGCAGCAGCTGGCTCTTGACCGGTCTCAACCTGTGTGCTGAGATGGAGACGGAGGGAGTGGAAGACGGGGACCAAGGTAGGAAGATTTCAAGGCCTGAACTGTTATTGTTTATAGGGAGGAAAAAGGGGGAAAGGAAGGGGAGTGATTTTAAAGTAAAAATTGTGGTTTTGTGATCTAGTGGTAGACTCTTTGGCTTGGGATAAAGAGATCGCCGATTCAATACCCAACGTTGATGGCGCAAAGTTGAGTTCTTGAAAAAAAAACTCTTTACTCATGTTTTTCCCACTCCACTCAGGTGTAAATGAGTACCTGTCCATTAACTGCATTGTCTCTGTCTGGAAAATGTACAAACACCTAGCAGGCAACATGTCTCTCCCATTTATTTCATGTTGCTGTTGGCTTGGAGCTCCTTGTAAAGTGCTTCGAACATGATTAGTGAATATTGCGCTATATAAATGCTCTCCTATAGTAAAATTATTCAATCAAACTGAATTGAAATTAACACTGGATACATTAGATATAAAATATTTGGACATATTACACTGTATAATCAGACCTATTATTTTGAAATTTTAGATTCCTCATATGCTTTTTAAGGAATCTTGGATTGTATTAGGATTCAGGATACATATATGAGTGTGATTGTGTATCTCTGTATTCATATATATGTATATATATTCTATATTGTTTGATTAAACCAGTGGATGGAGAACACGAGAATGAGGATGAGAAAGACCATCGAAGGAATACCGATCTCAGTAACAGTTCAACTCTGGTGGGGGACTCTTCATCCCAGTCTGTCGACACGGGAGCAGAAAATGAGAACGATGTGGTGGAACCAGGACCCTTGGATGACTTGGAGGATTTCGATCCTTTGCGGAAAATGTCTGAGAGCTCCACGAATTCCAAGATTGAATGTGGCAAGGGAGATCTCGATCTGTCTGGTCAGTGGCCGTTCTCAAAATCTGGCAGCTTCTCGTCGCAGACATCTTGTTCCTCTCAAAGGTATAGCAGAATCTTAGGGAAAGAGTTTTTGAAAAATCTTAGGGAAAGAGTGTTTTAAAGAGTAACTGATTTTTGATACTGATTTTAGCTCTTAAAACATTTTTATCGATTTTACAGAACCAAACAAACATGTGAATTGCATTGTGCTTTTAAGAAAATTTGAATCAAACATGACAACACCTTAGAGAGTGGATTTGTTATAATTTGTCATTTTAGTTATTTCATACATATCAGTTTTATGGGTGCTTGTATGCAGATGATTTTCTCAGGAATTGTTTTGAGAAAGCATCAAACTGTCAACTTATGTAAAGAGCATCACTGTCACTTGAATCAGCCTGAAAAGAAAACTCCATTTTTGTAGGGGCAATCATGCAATAGCCTTGATTCTTCCACACAAAATGTGAACTGTATGGACTGGGCTTGGAATAGGTTTATTTTATTCTCGCTATATAGGAGCTTTGAAGCAACTTCGAAACACTTTTCCTGAAATGCTATGAATGTCATTAGAATAATGCTGAAATAAAATGAAGAAGAATAGACAAGAGCCTTCTATAGTTTCTTGTCCAAACATTACAGAGCTCACCCTGCTAAATCTGAGGCAAACGTGAAGGCTCCCCTTGGAACAAGAGGCCAGAGTAAAATCTCCTCAAGGTCTCAGAGCTTTGGTTCGGCCAAGTCCTATGACTCTGACACATCTGGCAGGAGCAATGCTACAACCAGTAAGGGCTTGCTACAAAAGTTGATATCCAAGAGTCCTAGAAGATCAAGAGCCATGACTGATCAAAGCGTCTCTACCATGGATTTGGGAGGTAATTTTTGGTTTTTTTTTTTGCTTGCCTTTCTTTCTTTTCCTCTCATGAATCCTTTGTTTTGTTATTATATGCATATGAATGGTTTTAATTATGTTTTTGCTTTTTTTCTTGTTCTTTACTTTATTGACACAACTATTGGGATTAATGAGACAATAAAAGCTGTTCAATGCAATTATGGATTATCATAAGATTGACTTAATCAATGTTCATTCCCTGACCTTTTTGGTCTGCTTGCTTGTTTACATTATAGGGTGTGTAATTAAAAAAAAAAATTATGAGGAAAAAAAGTATTAAGCATCATAAGTTGCTAGATATAGATAAGAAAGGCTTTTGTGTAGAAAGTAAAAGCATGAATCAAAAGTACTAATATACCTTGACGAAGAAAGAAGTAAAGTAAGAAGGAAAATAAAGCTCCCCCAACACACAGGAATATTTCCAAATGCCCTTTATATGTATTGTTGCCAGGTAAAGAGGACTACATCTATCTGGCTGCCAGTCAGATCAGCATGGCACAGAACAGCGAGGCCAATGGAGACTTTGAGGTGGCATTTGCTTACTATAAAAGTGGAGTGGGCATTTTGCTGCAAGGGGTGCAGAGTATGCAAGCTTTCTATTCTTTTTTATTAGATTCCTCCAATTTTATCTAATATGTTGTGTTTCCCTCTCTAGTCCTCTGTGTTTTCTGCTTACCCTTTTTTATGCACTCATCATTGCAGCTTTTGCGAAGTGACTAACATCCCTCCTCATTCATTGTGATACCCAACATGAAATTTTGGACAGTCTACTGTAGTCACAATAGAGGCATTAAGATTAGACAGGCATAGTAACCTGAAATAATCCTTTTTAGGAATTACATCGCTCCTAGGGTTTATAACGTCTATTCAAATCAACCATTTTTAGTATTTTTTTTTAAACAGATATCAAATGTTCCAGGGATGTACATAATTATGGTTGTTTTGGCACCATGGAATTATTGAAATATTTAATCATTGTAGGTTGTGTTGGGTGATTTTCACAAGAGAAAATTTGAAAAACCAGAATGCCTCACAGGTTCCTTGCTTACCCTACAAACATGAAGCCTTTTTTTTAGATCACTTTTATCATGTAGATTCTTTGTGGTAAAGGAAATTGTCTGCCTGCTTTTCTGAATTTTTCAAAATTTTGGACCATTTGACCATAATTTGATAGATTGTGTTTTTTTTTTTGTATTTTTCAATAGATGATAGCAACAAAAGTAGAAGGGATGCGGTGAGGAGGAAAACAGCTCAGTACCTGATGAAAGCAGAAGATCTATTCAATCGCCATCTAGCTTCTGAGGATGTCAGTGAGCGTCGCTGGGGAGTAAGTGGGCCATTTCTGTTCTATATTATTAATAGAAAAATAAATCCAAATCTCATGATAATGTTTATAATTCACATGTCATTTCTTTTCGTTTTTACAAGTACTCTACATTATTCGTTCAAGTAGATAACTGAATTGTTTTTTCAATGTATCACTAAAAGACTTCAAAAAAGGAATAAATAATATATGATATGCAATCATCACAGAGCTGTAGGTTTTGGTTTTTTTATCTGTTCCCCTCTCCCCCCCCCCTTCTGTCTCTCTCTCTCTCT